>JAOTQR010050142.1:0-14668 GCA_025774065.1 Solanum ossicruentum
GTCTCAAAAATAATATTATAAATAAAAGGCTAGTAGAAAGAAACTAGCTTAACAAGTCTTAATATCAATATTCGACTCTAGTCTATGAAGCCTCTATCACTATGAGCTGGTGCCAATGACAGACCCATGGCTACCAAAATCAAACTAAATCTAATAAGTGTCTAACTCTAAAGCAAGATGAAATAAATATAATGAATCCTCCGAAGTAGGGGAGGCTCACCAATCAACTGAACATCTCAAATCCTCAACGATGCGCCTATTAACGATCTCTAAGTCTTGTATCTACATTATGAAATGATGCAATCCTAGAGGGGGACGTTAGTATGTGGAATGTACGGTATGTTAAATAGCTGAATAAAATCGAAACAGGTAGAATAATATAGAAAAAATCAACATTAATATAGTAAAAATCATCATGTCAAATGTCTATCTAAAGTAAGAATAAAGAGTAGACAAGTGACCCATCAACCAACCAGTTCATCAATCAAATTAGACTTATCTCAGAAGTAGTCATCTCAAAGGAACTCAACTCAACTCATCTCGTCACACCTAATCTCATCTCATCTCGACTCAGATTACTTAGTTTGTAAAATTTTTGTGAGTTTCTTTTATTCGACAACAATCACTTATGAGCTAGTGACTGTATGACTATCATGATGATATTGCTACAGTCGTTCCGTACTTTCCAGGTAGGGAACGAATCGAATCCATTAGAGACCACCAACAAATCAACCTAGTCCTCTATTGGTTCAGGGACTATCAAGAAGGGACCTTAACATAATGTGTTATGGTGGTCCTAATCCTCACCTACGCTTGGCTACGTAGTTTGATGAGTGCGAGTTGGACTAACTCTTACTCTTTTGGTGGTCGATACTCCTCCCATGAATCAATGCTCATAAAGTAGTCCATCCAATCAAACCAATCAAACTAATCAAACCGTCTTAATCAATTCATCTCAAATCAACCTCGTAGAGGCTCTCATCTTTTAACTAGTCTCATGGAGACTCTATCATCTCATCAATCAATAGCTCAAGATTTAGAATAATCATTCATGAATAATTGAATAAACAAATTGGTAGAGTTCATTTACGAAGACTCAAGGAGCTATCAAGTTCTATCAACTCATCAACATTCTCATATCACAGTTACAGTCACAATCGTCATTCTCAATCAAGGCTCTAGATTCAATCCCTATCTTCTTTCATGCATGCTTTTAGAAGTTAACATGTAGGGTTTATGCAATATCTCATGGAAAATATTCAATTCAAGAAAAAGGTTTATAATGATCATCAACACATGAAAATACATGTAAAGTTTATAAACATTTAAAGAAAATAATCAAGAATCATGCATATAGACTCAAGAACTTTCAACTCTCATCTAATACCATCTATGGGGCACATGAGAGAACAATCTCATGCTTTCGTTTAGCCTTACATATTTGGAACAAAGTAGATGATTAAGTTGGCATGAATCCATCTTGAAATCTTCAACTCCTCACTCTTCTCTTTTAGCCCTAGGTCTTTTTCAAATACTTAGAATGGCTCAAGAATGGGTTATATACCCTTTTTACGCTTTAAACGACCTATTTTTGTCATATATTAAGTCTATGAAGGGTTTGGAAAGGTCTAGGATGTCCCTCACGAAGTTAGAAAAAAAGTCAATTTTGGGACATGGGTCCGCGACGCAGACCATGTTTCGGTACTTTTTGTAAAAAATCCTCCAAAATCCTATAGAAAATGTTTGGAACAAAAGCTAAGTGTTTGTCTGCATTGAATCCGCGTGGCGGACCTATCATGCACACTCACTGGTTCGCATTTTATTACGAAAATTTATTTTTATACCCGATTGCTTTAAAATCGGATCGAGGCCACTTTTCCACCTAGTTTTTCATGATAATTGTAAATCTGATCTCAGATTTTCCATCTGAGTTTGGGAAGACGCATTGTGGGCACGATTCCATTATAGAGGTATTTTGGTAATTTTATCGGGCGTTACATCATCTCTCCCTTGGGATCATTCATCCTCGAATGATGAGTAAAGGTGGATATCAAGACATGAATATACTCAAAACTCATCTCAACATCCACATCTTTCAATCAATGTTTCGATTCCTTATCACTATCAGCAATCTCTATTCAGACTTAAGAATAGACAATCAACTCAAGAAAAGATAATCAATTTAGTTAAGGGTGTAAGCATTACCTTCAACATTCTTATTATCAGGCACAAATAACGATCAAGACTCATTTCAATACTCAATCAACCAATCTGGATAGTCGCAAGTCACTCAGGATAGACAAATTGATTCAAATCAAGAGTAGAGATACTCTTTTAGACATTTTCACCATCAAGCACGAATGGAACGTTGAAACTCAATCAATTCGAATTTCTTAAATACTTTGAAAGTCATTCCTTCAAACTTAAGAAGGAAAGAATCAACTCTAATCGAGAATGGGACCATCGATACATAAGACTCTATGTACAACTTTGAAGCTTAGCACCTCATCTCAATTGTGCTCCTCTTCATGACAATTTACTCTATCAACTTAAGCTTATAGCTCCTATTCAACTCTCTACCTAACCACATCCTTTCATTCCATTCTAGCCTACTTTTGAGCCTCAAGGTTCTACCCTTGAGACGACCATATTCATACAAAGCAAATCCTCAATACTTAGCTCTATACTTCTACTAGGGCTTTCATTAAAAGATCACTAGTCCTTTTCACTACTTCACTATCATGAAGTCTTCGATAGTCTATCATCAATACTCGCATAACAATAACCACATATTCAAGCCTATTACTCTAACCATTTCAACTCTGTTTTAGAATTTTCAAGCCTTCATAGCACTTCTACCTCCACCATTCAATGAGCTCCCACTTAAATACACATTATCATACTCTTACCTATTTGTTACACATAATAAAGTCTCATCTCCCTCCTTCTCTCTATCTCTACCCCTACATGATACAAGTACAACACTATCGTCACAATAAGGATACATTCACTCCTTCTCATCTACCCTCATTCTCCATTTAATATTATCAACATCACTATTTGGGCCAAGTGGAACTCGTCTTCTCTACATCCTACCATCAATAATGGCATAACATCAGAGTGAACAACTCTTACTCTTTCCAATCAACCAAGTCCTCTACTGTCATCAATATTTCTATCAAGACATGGGAATACAAGATCACTCAAAGAACATGGAATAAACAATCATTAACATGATTTAATCGAGAAATCTCATCTAAGGACATTCATAATGAAGTACAATCTCTCACATCTATCAAGACTCATTCTGAGTTCACAGAATTATACATAGTCTAAAACTCAGATCACATCCCATTCAACATAGGACTGAAAACTCTTAGATCCATATGGAAATATCCAAGTTAATAAATGAGTTCATCCCTTCTCATCCTCATGATACAATATGGATAACAATCAACAAGTGGTATATGGGACTAGGCCATGGGCCTGGCAGTCGTATACCAAATGGGAATAGAGTATCAGCTTCACTGAGGTATAAGGATGTCACGACCCAAGCCTAAGGCGTAGAAGTGACATGACGCATGGGGAACCCAAAGGGACCCCAAGCAAGCCACTTAGCATATCACTACACAAGCATCAAAGAAAATAAATTTAGATACTCGGTGCTAAGGGAACACTTTCATATCATAGACATCAAGATAAGAGAGTCAAGGCTCATAGCATAGAAACATAACATGTCCAACAAAACCTCTACTACATAGATAAGTGCGGAGGCCATGACAAACAATCAGGCTCACCCTCTTAGTCAATACATAAATAAAGGAAAGAAAGTCTTAGTGCATAGCAAGAGATCATAAGCAATGTTCCCGGAATGGAGGGCTCACCAACAATCTTGAAAGACAATTGTACTAGCCACGTGAAGGAGGAAGATGATCAAGTGGTGCACCGATTTCCTACATGGTGACATCATGTAGGCATAAAGTATGCATTAGTACGTTTGAATGTACTAAGTATGCAAGATGCAATGCAACAATAGATAGGCATCATATGCAAAATGCATAATAATACTCAATAGATAGCATAATAACAAGATGGCATATATGGATGATGCTTGAAGTAAAGTCATGCTTATATAGAACATAATACATGTGTAGCAAGTGACCATCAATATAGAATATCCAAGGCCTACCACCTTCTTGGAGAGGTGAATGAGGTACAAACCCATCAAAATGGTTAATGAGGTACTGACCCCTCAATATGGTTACCCAGGCCTGCCACCCCGAGCTAGGGACCAAGATACATACCCATCGATGTGCTTAATGAGGTACCAACCCCTCAGTATGGTTACACGGGCCTACTACCTCCCGTACTAGGCAACCAAGGTACCAACCCCTCGATATGGTTACTCGGGCCTAATACTCCCCGAGCTAGGGACCAAAGTACAAACCCCTCAGTGTGGTTAATGAGGTACCGACCCCTCAATATGGTTATAAGGGCCTACTACCCCTTATACTAGGCAACCAAGGTACCAACCCCTCGATGTGGTTACTCGGGCCTACAATCCCCCGAGCTAGGATTGGTCAACTCACAACACTATATAGAGGATACCATATACATACATTCATTGCATAATCATTTCGTATCATATAGTCATTCAATTTATAAGACATGCATTGGTCTTTCAATTCCTCAATAAACCATAAGTGGATATTTTATCAAACACTTGGCGGGTGTGTAGTGCTAGTGTAAGATCATGCAATTCAAGAGTGTTATCATGCTAGAAAATCCAATGTAAAACCATCAATAGATACTTGGTAACACCCTCAAGCTATATACATCAAAATCCTTCATCAAATATCATAATAGATCTTATATTCATAGCCCATAACATAGTAAACAGTCACAATTTCATAAACCCCAGCATAGTGTGCAGTAAATTTCATAATAAATAAGACCCATGAGTAAATCAACTTTAAATCATGCAATTTAGAGTAAAAGGAAGCTTGGGTATCACGGGTGAAAGAAACCCATGAAAGAAACCCATATACCTTAGCTTTAGAGATGAACTTGATGAAGATTGGAGATGGAGACTTGAAGCTTGAATAGGAACCTTGAGATCCAGATGAGTTTTAAGACTTGAGTTTAGGAGTAAAATATTTGGCCAAGTGTTTGAATGAGTGTTAGGGAATACTTTGAATGATATGAGGGTGAAATATGGCTAAGTATAGGCATTTTCACCTTTGGGAACACTTAGGCCTAAGACTCAAAAGTCTTGGACCGAAGTCAAAAACTGGCAACAAAAGCACTGTGGTGCGCCCTTGGCGCATCACGACAGGGGCGCATAAACCTCTCTAGAAATGGCATTTTGTGATTTCAAAATTTTGATATGGTTGCTTTTAAATTGAGGTTAGACCTATTTTCCACTCAATTTGCCCCCTTGAACAAGAATATGAAGTCAGATTTTTGATATCAAGCACGTATTTTATATTCAAATTATGATTCCGGGCACTTTTGGGGCATATTTTCAAGCATTTTTTAGGGTCGTTTCAGAGAAATATACGAGGTGGAAAAATTTAATGCCTCATCCAAATTAACCTATCACTATCAAACATACAAAATCTAGTTTGTCCTATCACATCACCATCTCTCCCTTAGCTTAAGGGTCATCTCTCTAAGTTTGCGAATCAATTCTCTCTACTAGGCTATAAGTGTATACCTCTACATGATCGAGGAATCACTATTCACAAAAATAGGCATCTTAAACTTTTCTATCATTCTATAGTCGTATAAATAAATTAGCCATTAAGACTCTCTTCAAAGATACCACTCTCAGCTTCCTCTTGTCTCTATGGAAATCTCTCTCTTTTTTGATACTCTTAATGGTGTACATAACCACTTTCCACAACTCTTATAATCCAACCTCGTCTTTTTCCTGCTAACACTCAACTTTTGTGCTCTCATAAACTCATTTGTATGAGACTTAGATTATAAGGGAAATACTTATCATCATTTATCCATACGTCCTAATCAACTTAGTTGCTTGGGATGTTTTTACAAGGAATGCTTACATCAACCTACTCCACAGACAACTCAAATATACTGTCCAGATTCTTATAGCGATCATGGCTTAGAGCTTTACACATCATTACACAATCATGGGTACACATCTCAAGTCTCTTCTTATCTATTGAGTTATTCTCGTTTCACTCGTATTACCTAAGGGGCACTTATATTTTGCCTGTAGCATCACTTCCTCACAAATCAACATCTTCATCTTTAACGTACACTAGGGAAAGCCTCTTAGAGTAAATCTCCAACTAAGACAATCACTCTCACAATGTTGCCTCCTCTTCCACTCTACCACTCAAACTTCAAGCTTAGGGTCTACCACTAACATGTGCATCTATCACACATCTCTCTAATATTACACCAACTTACCACTACTAGGTAAAAATATGGGGAATATAAGCCCATTAAAATCTCATAGCGAGTATTCAATCAATGCATTCCCCTCCTAACGGCCCAGTATCTCTCAAATATACTTTATACCTCCTTACCTAACTAAGCTCATAACTCGATGAATCTCATGAACTCTCACTTAAAATTCACAGTCCTAATTTAGATCCATTACATTTAAAACACTTTTTCCCCCTATTTAACATCTAAGTTTCATCCTCAATAGTATGCATACTACAACACATCAACATAACTTCCTTCCAGTTTGAGCACGCTCTATCACATCCTGACAATAACTCTCTCTCTCTCTCTCTCTCTCTCTCTCTCTCTCTCTCTACCTTATCATAACAATCATAGGGTACTCATCACTTTTTCATCAAACTTATGGTAATCAACTCATCATCTCGTTACTTACCTAATAGGTATATGTCTCCAATTACAAGCCCCAATCAACTATTAATCTCATTATTTCATCCTTTTTCTTTCTATTATCATCATTTTAGCTTTAGAATGACAACTCTACTCAGGGTGGTATAAGATCTCCCATCTTACTCTTAGGGGTTAATATTAAACTCTTTAGAGACGTAAGTTTCTTAATCATAGGTAACATCAAAAGCAAGTTTTGAATAAGAGGGTCTGGGTACATCTAGAGCCAACTTAAATGCATGATTCATATGAGCAATAGTGCACTCTTTCTAGTCAATCAACTTAACACACTAGTCGGCTTCTCTCAAGCCTGGTGCAATCTCTCTACCATTCTGATTACTTTATCGCAAGGGATCTCATCAGTAAGAGTTTAAACATTACTATCTATATCACTTTGTGGATGAGGCATAACCGAAAGGTTTAGAGCAATACATGAATCATCATAGTTTCTTAGAGAATATCTCTATCACACGATTCAGATCATGAAAGAAGTGTAACAATTCCTAATGTCCTATAGCCTCTTGCTTATAAAGTGTGGTGCATAACACACCCATAAATAAGACTCTACTAGACACGACTTCATAGAGTCTCTAGGATACTTGAACTCGTGCTCTGATACCAAGTTTGTCACTCCCTTAGAGGGGCCCCAAGACGTGGCCAACACTCAGATACTATTGCTAGTCCCCAAGCGAACCACTTGGCCTCATCACATTCATTCATTCATACCTTCTATTAATCAGTGGAAGACATAAGGAAGTAAATTGACACATCATCATCTAGTCTCAAAGATAATATTATAAATAAAAGGCTAGTTTAAAGAAACTATCTCAATAAGTCTTAACATCAACATTCACCTCTAGTCTATGAAGTCTCTATCACTATCAGGTGGTGCCAATGACAGACCCATGACTACCTCAATGAAAATAAAACTCTAAAGCAAGATGAAATAAATATAATGAATCCTCTGAAGTAAAGGAGGCTCACTAATCACTGAACATCTCAAATCCTCAACAATGCGCCTATTGACGATCTCCAAATCTTGTATCTACATCATGAAATGATGCAGTTCCAGAGGACGACATTAGTATGTGGAATGTATGGTATGTAAAATAGTTGAATGAAACCAAAATAGGTAGAATAATATAGAAACAACAATCAACATCAAGGATAGTAAAAATCATCATGTCAAATATCTATCTAAAGTAAGAATAAAGAGTAAACAAGTGACCCACCAATCAATCAGCTCATCAATCAAATCAGTCTTGTCTCATAGGGACTTATCTCAAAGGAACTCAACTCAACTCAACTCATCTCATCACATCTCATCTCATCTCATCTCGACTCAGATTGCTCAGTTTAGGAACTTTCATGGAGTTTGTCTTATCCGACAATAGTCACTTATGAGCCAGTGATTGTACAACAATCACGGTGATGTTGCCATAGCCATTCCATACTTGCTAGGTAGGGAATTAATTGAATCCACTAGGGACCACTAGCAAATCAAACTAGTCCTCTATTATTTCAGGGACTCTATCAAGAGGGGACCTCAACATAATATGTTATGGCGATCCTAATCCTCACCTAAACTTGGCTATGTAGTTTGACGAGTGCGAGTTGGACTAACTTTTACTCTTTTAATGCTTGATACTCCTCCCATGACTCAATGCTCATAAAATAGTCCATCCAAGCAAACTAATTAACCGTCTCAATCAATTCATCTCAAATAAGCCTTGTAGAGGCTCTTATCTTTCAACCAATCTCATGGAGACTCTATCATCTCATCAATCAACATTTCAATTAATAAGTCAAGACTTAGAACAATCATTAAGGACCAATCGAATAGACAATCGATAGCAGAGTTCATTTATGGAGACTCAAGGAGCTGTAAAGTTCTATCAACTCATCACCATTCTTACATCACAATTATAATTATAATCGACATTCTCAATCAATCAATCCCTATCTTCTTTCATGCATACTTTTAGAAGTTGACTTGTAGGGTTTATAATATCTCATGAAAAATATTCTGTTTAAGAAAATAGGTTTATGATAATCATCAACACATGAAAATACATGTAAAGTATATAAATATTTCAAGAAAATAATCAAGAATCATGCATGTAGACTCAAGAACTTTCAACTTTCATCTGAGGCCATCTATGGGGCATATGAGAGAACAATCTCATGCTTTTGTTTAGCCTTACATACCTGGAATGAAGGTAGACTATCAATTTGGCACGAATCCATCTTGAAATCTTCAACTCCTTGCTCTTCTCTCTTCCTTTTTTGCCCTAGTCTTTTTCAGAGACTTAGCATCACTCAAGAATGGTTTATATATCTTTTTACGCTTAAAATAACCATTTTGGTCATATATTAAGTCTAGGAGGGGTTTGGAAAAGTCTAAGATGCCCCTCATGAAGTTCGAAAAAAAAATCAATTTCGGAACAACTTTTGAAGGCCTTACATACCTTAGAAATTAGTTTCTTGGAAGAATTGAAGAAGATTCTTGAAAGATCTATCTTTTTCCCCTTTGAAACTACGTTCTGAGTTCTTGGAGTATTCTAACATTAATGATATGAATAAGTATGTTCTAAGGTTTTAATTAGGTGAAAACTGACAACTTTGGGCTTAAAAGGGCAAGAAAAGTTGAAAATATCCCTCTTTACAATTGCAGGTTGGGTCATCTACGGGACCCTCTATGACCCATAGAAGCTTTTATGACATATAGGAGACCTTTTGTGAACTTTTGGACAATTTTGGTCTCTGGAATTTTGTACAAGCCCAATTTTATGACCCGTAGAGTGTTCTACGACCCATAGATGGGTCCATAAAGTCTAGGGCTGACAATTGAAGGTTTCTAACTCATTCAACGAGATACCAATATGGGTCATATTCTGATTTATGACCCGTAAAGAGGTGCGGTATTGCACCTCTGCACTGATAGTCTTCAGTAAAACGACCATAACTTTTGACTTTGAACTCCAAATAAGATGAAACCATTTGCATTGGAAAGCTGATTCAAAAGGCTTTCATTTGGTATGTCATGGGACTTCTAATTCTTTGTATGCTAAGAGTTTTGGTCATTTGAAGTTGACCATTGCATAATCTAAGACTAGAAACTCAACTTATAGGAAAGTTTTGAACTCGACTAGGTCTCTTATGACCCTAATACACTTACAAAACATAAGGGTGGGGCTTAAGACATAGGTACATGTGACGATAGAGTTATAGGGTGTCATAACAAACTTGGCAATATCTCTTTTCATACCACACCACCAACATACCTCCCTCAAATCTCTATACATTTTTGTGGAACCGAGGTGAATAGAGTAAGATGAATTATGTGCCTTTTTCAAAATCACATCTCTCAATCCATCAACATTAGGCACACCTAGCCTACCTTGGTACCTAAGGACACCATTCCCCCCTTGGGAGAGAATCTCTACTTTACCATCATTCACCAAAAGCTTTCAATTCTAGTAAGGCGGGTCAAGGTATTGTTTGGACTTGACCTCTTCAACCAAAGAAGATTTGGAGCCATCAAATACCACCGCACCCCCATTCTCTACTTCATTCAACCTCACTCCAAACCTAGCCAACCGATGAACTTCTCTAGACAATCTCTTATTGCCGTCATCAATATGCACTACGCTTTCTATGGACACTCTACTTAGAGCATCGGTCATAACATTAGCTTTGCCGAGATGATACTGCACACTCATGTCATAATCCTTAAGGAGTTTTGACCTCCTTCTTTGTATCAAATTAAGATCCCTTTGTGTGAATACATATTGGAGACTTTTATGGTTGGTGAATACATCTACATGAACCCCATACAAATATTGATGCTATATTTGCAAAGCAAACACCACGACCGCTAATTCAAGATCATAGGTGGGATAATTACGTTCATACACCTTGATTTCCCTAGAAGCATATGCTATAACCTCGCCACTTTGTATCAATACACACCCCAAACCAACCCTTGAAGCATCACGATAAACCACTAACCCTTATAACCCTTCTTGTAGAGCCAAAATAGGAGCAGAGATAAGCTTGTCTTTCAAAGTTTGAAAACTCTTTTCATATTCATTAGTCCAAACATATTTTGCCTTATTTTGTGTCCATCTTTTCAAAGGGGAAGAAATTGAAGATAAACCATTGATAAACCTCCAGTAGTACCCCGTTAAACCCAAGAAACTCCTAATATCCATTGGAGTCAAGGGAATATACCAATTCTTATCACTTCTATCTTCTTAGGGTCTACTTTAATTCCATCACCCAGCACCACATACCCTAGTAACGCAACCGCCTTCAATAAGAATTTGCATTTATCAAATTTAGTAAACAACCTCTCATTCCTCAAAATTTGCAACATCGTCCTCAAATGATTCATATGCTCTCCTTAACTTTGGGTATAAATCAATATATCATCTATGAAAATAATCACAAACATGTCAAGGTAGGGTTTAAAGACCTTATTCATGAGATCCATAAATAGCGCTGGTGCATTAGTTAAGCCAAACGACATCACCACAAATTCAAAATGCTCATACCTAGTTCAAAAAAGTCATCTTGGGAATATCACACTCCTTCATCCTCACTTAGTGGTATCCGGACCAAAAATCAATCTTAGAAAAATGACTAGCCCCTTGTAGTTGATCAAATAGGTCATCTATCCTTAGTAGAAGATACTTGTTCTTTATAGTGTCCTTATTGAGTTATCGGTAGTCGATGCACATTCGAAGTGAGCCATCTTTCTTTGTTACAAATAAAATCGGAACCCCAAGATGACTTGCTATGAAACCCTTCTCCAATAAATTCCTCAATTGGTCCTTCAACTTCTTTAACTCCGTCGAGGCCACATATTAAGGGAGAATGGAAATAGGTTGTGTATTGGGGAGGAGCTCTATACCAATGTAACACCCCATGAAATTACCAAAATACCCCTAGAAAGTAATCGTGCGCATAATATCTCTTCCCAAACTCCATTGGAAAATTCGAGATCGGATTTATAATTAGCACGAAAAATTAAGTAGGAAAATGGCCTCGACCTAATTTTAAAGCAACCGAGTCAAAAATAAATTTCGCTAATTAATTGGAAAACAATGTCAGTCTACGCCTGAGGCTTGACGCGGACGGAACAATGATTGACACTTATGGATTTTTAAAATTTTCAACGTGAATTGGAGAGAATGGAAATTTGCAAAAATACACATGTCTGCGCCCCAAGCGCATCGTGGACATGGTATTTCTGGATCAACCTTTATTCTTTTAATACAAGAAGGGCCTTTTGGTCATTCTCCAACCTATTCTAAGTCCCAAAAATATGTTTAACAGTCATTTATATCACATTAAGGGTTTCAAAACCCATATTTCTTAACTTTTAAATGAGGGTTCTTGAAAAAGAAAGAAAAAAGAGCTTGAAGATTCCTAAATTCGAGTCCAATTCCTTGAAGAAGCCTAAGAAAATCTTCATCCAGGTATGTAAGGCTACCCAAAGCATGGGATTGTTCTCCCATGTGCCCCTTTTGATGGTAGAAAGTTGATAGTTGAAAGTGATGGGTTCTAACTACAAAATTCTTGAATGTTTTACTAAAACTATCTTTATATTACGTATAATTTCTTGAATCGATGATCATCATAACTTGAATTACTTGTTTAAATGGTATATCTATATTATTATGTAAACCCTACATTATTACCTTGTTACTTAGGGGTTGATGTCTAGGGCCTTGACCATATGGGTGTGCTTGCTTATTGTAGTTTAGGTCCTGAGTTGAATGTGTTGATGATTGATGTTGATGAGGTTGATATCCTTAGAGTCTTAAAGAGGTTGAATTTAGTTTTAAAGAATGTTCCTAACTCCTTGAGTTGATAGATGATGAGATGAGTTGATGTTCCTTGTCTAAAAGAGACTAAGTGATGGAGAATACTTGATGTGTGTTAGCTTATGAGCATATTGAGTCCTGGGAGGAGTATTGAGCACCGAAATGAGTAAGAGTGAGTCTCACTCGCACTCATTAACTATATGGCCAACGTAGGAGAGGATTGGACCATGAAAAATGAATGTTTCCTAAGGCCCAAAAGAGGACTTGATAGATTTATGGATCCACTAATAGACACGTCCTCCACCCCGGTAAGGTATTGGATGGATATGGCAACGACAACGCTTTCGTTGTATCATCACGGCTCATATGTAATGGTTGTCGGTTAAAGAAACTCCCAGATTGGTTTCATCCTAATAGTACTCTGATGTTGATGTGATGGTATAAGTCTTGATTGATGTTGATGTGATGTTGTCCTACTCCCTATCCTGAGCTGAGATGAGTACCTGATGAGTTGATTTCATTCCATGGTATTTTATCTATATTGTTTACTTTTAGCCCATTTTACATACCGTATATTTTATATACTGATATCATTTGGCACCGCA
The DNA here is from genome assembly GCA_025774065.1 of Solanum ossicruentum. Lineage (NCBI taxonomy): Eukaryota > Viridiplantae > Streptophyta > Magnoliopsida > Solanales > Solanaceae > Solanum > Solanum ossicruentum. The sequence continues at coordinate 13,319 of JAOTQR010050142.1, forward strand.
TCATTTCATGATACAGATTCAGTAAATAAAGGACTTCAGCAGGTGATTCATTGAGGTTCAGAGACGTCTAGCTCCAGAGACTTGGTGATATCTCCCCTGCATTTGGAGAATGCCTTTTATTTCATTTTCTTATGTTTTGAGTTACTCATTGAGTTTGTGGTAGCCATGACCTGTCATGGTACCTTCTTAGACTACTGAAATAGAGGCTTCATAGACATATAGGTGATAGTTTTGACGTTGGGATTTTCCCTTTTCTTTCCAAACTGAGGTTTCTTCGTAGATTATCTTGCCTTATGAATGTTGACGACTAGTCTTTGGCCTATGGCCCACATTTCTTGATGAGGATGTGATAAAATAGAGTTGCCCACTGTTATATATTCTGATGTCTTCCACTAATTCATTGATTGAAGAATGTGATGAGGCAAGGTGGTTCTCTTGAGGACTAGCAACAGTCTCTGAGTGCCAGTTATGCCCGGAGTACCCTACCGGAGCGTGACAAGGAAAGTCTATTTCCCTTTCGGGAGGATCACTAGCAAGCTCATCGAGAAAGAAATCAAAAAACTCATTGACCACCGAAATCGACTCAATAGGAGGGACTTTAGACTCAACATCCTTAACCCTTACAACATGGTAAATACAACCCTTAGAAATTAATTTTCAGGCCTTAAGACAAGAAATGAACCTACCCTTAAAAATAAACATCAACTGTCGTGATGGGGCAAGTTCACGACGTGGAATTATCGTACTCTAGTTAATTTTTGGCTGAAGGCTTAAAACGTGTTGAAAAACTATTTTTCTATGAAAATACACATAACTTGCATTTGTCAAATGCGTTTTATGTGTAATTTTTTGTAAATTGCATTCAGATCGATTTTTTAATCCTGTTGAAATATTTTTAAGAACAATAAGTCAGGCCCACGACAGGGATGCGACGCGCCTCTGTCGCTCACAGACATTATTTTTCGATTTCACATCGAAAAATTATCTTTTAATCTGGTTGCTCTAACAATCAACTGAGACCATTTTCCCACTTAATTTTTTAGAGTGGTTTGCTCTAACAATCAGCCGAGACCATTTTCCCACTTAAATTTTTAGGATGGTCGCATATCCGATCTTGGATTGCAATCTAAACATAGGAAGATGCCTTGTGTTAGACCCCGTAATTAACTTAAAGAAGGTCAATTATTAATTCGGAAACAAATTGTTGGGAGTGAGATATATTGGAAATTCAATTAACCTAAGGTGCGGGAGTATGGAATCAAGTGAATTTGGTGGATAAAAATTAAATTAAAGTCGAAAGTCCTTAATTGGATTTAAAATAGAAAAGTTTGGGACTTAATTGGTCAATGG
>JAOTQR010050153.1:0-14668 GCA_025774065.1 Solanum ossicruentum
TAAATAAATTTAGAATATACCTCAATCCCAATAATTGTTCCCGAATTAATAATTTGACTTTTAAGTAATTACGGGGTTTAACAATACGTATAGAGGAATAGATAGGGTTGAGTATCTAGAAGAGTGTCTATCCCAAAGTCTATCCCCCTAACAGGTGGGACTCCAGACAGTTCCTCAAAAAGACTTCTGGGAACTCATTATAGAGGAATAGATATGGGTTGAGTATCTGGAAGAGTGTCTATCCCAAATTCTATCTCCCTAACAAAAGGGACTCCAGACAGATCCTCAGAAAGACTTCTGGGAACTCATTCACAACTGGGACAGACTGAAGAGATGGTGACTCGGCATGAGAATCCTGAACTCTGACTAGGTGATATATACACCCCTTGGAGATTAACTTTCTAGCTTTGAGATATGATACCTACTGACTTTTAGGAACGACTGAGCTACCCCTCCACTCTAAGACTAGTTTATTAGGAAATTGAAATTTGACAACTCTGGTTCTGCAATCTATGGAGGCAAACCTAGCATGAAGCCAATCTATGCCTAGGATGACATCAAACTCTACCATATCTAACTCCACCAAATTAGCTACAATAGTCTTATGACAAACAGAGACTGGGAAGCCCCTATACATTCTTTGGGCTAAAATAGACTATCCAGTAGGAGTAGAAACACTGAGAGGCTCATGAAGACATTCTAGAATAGCCCCAAACTTCACAGCTACATATAGGTTACAAATGACAAAGTGGCTTCTGAGGTCTAACAATGCATAGACATCATAAGTAAAGATTTTGAGCATACCCGCAACCACATCTAGTGAATTCTCCTGCTCCTGTCTGGTGCCAATGCCATACAAGTGGTTGGTGTCTCCATTTGTCCCTGCTGCAGTACCCCTGTGAGGTGGCTTACCCTGCGGTGCCGAAGAGACTGTCTGCAATCTAGTATCCCTCATATTCTGCTTCCTATAGGACAATTCTTCAAGAAATTCCCCACCTAACCACACTTGAAACAACCATTTGTGCCCATAAGGCACTCTCCGAGGTGAGATCTACCACACTTATCACAAGTAGGATAGCGGTTTCATCCTTGAGCTAAGCTACCCTGTGACTGGCTGCTTGGGAACCTGCGATGCTATGATCTCTCCTCATTTCTGATCCTTGATGCCGATGCACTAGTGGATGAAGGTGCTGGTCCGCCTGTCCTAGGCTAGAAAGATGAGTGACCTCCACCTCTAGTCCCTCTCTTACTTGACTACTGGACTGATGTCTGGCCCTCTTACTTCTGAACTCCTCCCTATCCTTCATCTTTTCCTCCTCTACCTGCTACACATATGTCATCAAACGGGCTATATCTATGTCCCCAATCAACATCGCATTTCTGCCCTCTCTCTTAGTTATTCGAGAGAGCCCGGACACGAAGAAATCTATCCTAGTACGCATGTCTGCCACCATAGCTGAAGCGTAATGGGACAGTTGAGTAAACTTGAGGTTGTACTCCTGTACACTCATATTCTGCTGCCTCAAGTTCCAAAACTCTCTCACCTAAGCCTGCATCATCTCTCTGGAAAAGTACTAGCCTAAGATTGCCTCCTCAAACACTGCTCATGTAATAGCTGGAGCCCCATCTGCCTTACTCGCTTTCCACTGGTCAAGCTAGAGTCTAGCTACCCCCTTAAGCTAATAGGTAGCCAACTCAACCCATTCAGCATCAGCTATGCGCATCACCTGAAACACCTTCTGAAGCTCCTCAATGAAGTTCTCAGGATCCTTTTTCACATTAGACCCCGTGAGCTCTAGTGGTTCATCCTCAAGAACTGTCGAACCCTGGCAGTATCCACCTCATCAGTTCTTCCATCTCCTTGGAGATCTCCTTGAGTAGAAACGGCCTGAGCCAAAGTCTGAATGGCCTGGCGAAGCTAGGGTTAGATATGTCAGCTTATTGTGGCTACTCCACAGGCACAACTAGGCTTCTAGGCTCTTCAAGGATTCAACCCGGCTGGTTTGCATTCCTTCTAGTTGGGAGTCCTCTGCCCCTTACTGGTCCGTTAGCTCTGCGAGGAGGCATGATCTGAAAAACACAATGTGAACGCACGAGTTAGAAGGGACTTCACAGAGATATACTCTGAAGCATGCGACAAGGAATAACAAGAAAAGGGATGACACTTCCTAATGTCCCGTAGCCTCCCTATTATAAGTGTGGCGCGCTTCACACCCATAATACGGACTCTACTAGACATGATTCCATAGACTCCCTAGGACTTTTAAACTCTGTGCTCTAATACAAAGTTTATTATGCCCCAAGCCTACACCTTAGACGTGGCCCACACTCGAAAACTATTTCTGGCCCCAAGCGAGCCACTTGACCTGACTACGTACTCAGCAGAAGACTTATTTATGGTGCGAAAAACTATTAAAGCATCAAACTAACTTATGAATAGACTGAATAACTGAAGGTAAAGTCTGAAATACTGTTTGAATGAACTGATACTAAAATACTGACTCATAGCCCATGGAACCTATACTACAACTGTCTAAAAGGACTACTAGGACAGGCCCCAAGTAGCCAGAACTAAAAGGAAATACTATAAAGAAACATAAACCATAGAGCCTCGGACTGAGCAGAGGTCTCACCAAGAGTCTGAAAGCTAGTAGGTTCTCAACAAAGAGGCTACTGAGGAATTCTGTCACCTGCGTCTGCATCATAACATGATGCAGCTCTTAAGGACGTCAGTATGTGGAATACATGGTATGTAAGATGGCCAAGCATTTAAACAGTATATTATAATGCTTCTCAAAATACATAAACATAACTCATAATTACATAGCAATAACCATAAAGGCTGGTATGCTAAAAATAACATGCTGAAAATTGATACGTAAAACTTAGTTTCTTAGATTGGGGAGTTTCTCAAACTGACAACCACCACTAAGAGCTTCATAGTGATACAGCATCTTACTCACTCTGCCAGAGCCATCCCGTACTTTGTTAGGGTAGAGGACGAATAACTAGAGGAGTGGATCAATCCCAAAACTGGTCATCTCAATGGCTAAAAAAGAAGGTACTGTCATGCAATTCTATCCTATGGTGGCTACATAGTTTATGAGTTTGAGTAATTTATTCTACTCTCATCCATATCGATGCTCAATACTATTCCCAAAATACTTTATATAGCTCATACTCATATGATCATAAATTCTTGAAATCTGGCTTTCTTGGGGGATTTAGCACAGCTTACTATATAGCTTTCTCATACAACTTCTTTAACTTAACTGAAAACTAGAATCAACTCAGTGACTCAAACCATACCAAATTCTTGGCTAATAGGTGATAATATATCTTTAAAATGCACTCTTGAACTTAGCTTTTAAAGGTACTCAACTAATTTTTTCTTTTCTTGAATTAGCATCAAGATTTTCACGAAAATCAACAATAATGAATCTTAATCATAATTGAATATAAACTTAATAATTAAACTTAATAACAATTCTTGAATTGGATGTTATAGAGATCAATAATCATAATGTTCATCAAGAATCTATAAAATTTTTCATGAAATTTAACATACTTCAAAGTTACAAGAATTTGGATAAAACTAGCTTCTATTTCTAAAGATATTGTCAAAATAATACCTTTTAGGTGGCCTTACATACCTTGGAATGAGTTCTTGGAAGATTGAAAAGGTTATCTTGAATGCCCTAAGTGTTCTTGAATTTCTATACTTGAAGTTCTGAGAAGGGTTTCTTGTTTTTGAGAGAATAAAAGTGTAACACCCCACATCTTACAATACTAGTACTATGAAAATGAAACATGATATGGTTTGATCAAATTAGCGCCAATTTTTAAAAGTGCTTGAATCTCCAATTAAAGGGTGATAGATATGTCTAACGCTGAAAAGGGTCGAGTGAAAATAAGTTTTAAGTCTAATTGAAGAGATCATGACCCTAAACAAAGTGAGAGAATTGAGGTGCCTGTAGGACTTAAGAAGCCAGCAGGTGAGTCACCTACTTTCTTAGCTTAAATTTGCTAGCTAAACAGAGACGAGGCTCGCCGTCGAATTTTTCCAAGTCCGATTATGAATAAAGTCTGTGTTAAGAGTGTAACTTTAGCCTATGTTTTACTATCGTAAATAGAATTTGTTTTTAGCCCAAGAAGAATATAAAAAGGGCCCAAGTACACTACAACTCACTTGGCTAATTAGGCTCAAACTAAGTGAAGAGAAAGTTGAAAAATGGTCAGCCCAAACCCATCAATTTTGAGACCCAATTAGGCCCAAGTATAAGAGCCAAGCTGCTTCATAACCAGCTTAATAATATGTGGTATTAGGTGGTCAAAGGTCCAAGAGTAAGTCGGCCAAGAGACCCTTTATAAAGGGCTCAAAACAGCCCCTTAAGTCATTTACACTTTGGAAAACATTTTCAGCTTCCTAAAGACTTTTCTTTCTTTCCTTACTTCACTTTACAAAGTAGCTAACACAACCCTCTAGGGTTCTTGAAGGGAACCTGAATCTTAAAGGCAAAGGTAAGTAATAATAGTTGTGTATTTAGTATGGTTTCTTCATTAAAAATAAGAAGTATATGCTAGTAGGTTGTGTTGGAAATTCTGTACAACTTGTATTCTAAGGATTGTTGTACACCTTTCTTGTTAATTAAGTGGATTTTCTCTTCTTGGTTGGCTGTATTATGAAATAATACTTATGTATTTAATAAAGGTTGGTTTTATAGTAATGTAACCAGGCTGCTTCACCACTTTTATAGTCTGAAAAAGTGAGTTCTTATGGGATATCGCAATTGTGTTCTTAATACGAACTTATAGGCTGTTAGATGGAAGGCTATTGTCTCACATCCTTAATGACTAATTTTTTACTGTTCTGAGACTGGTTCAAGGCTATTTTTATGTATAGATATGTTGAGAACAGTTTGGTTAAAGTTGGAACGAGTTTGGAATTGCCGACGTCAAAATGGGGCAAGGAGTGTAACGTTATGCTGTCCATTTGTAGGTTGTGTAGAATTATTATGTGTTGTTCTTTGTGGGCTGTTATAAGATTATTATGGCACTAAAATAGGTTGCACATGATGTGCACATGCGAATGTGTATTAGAAAATACGATTAAGGGCAGAAAGTTTGAAAGAATATGCTCGGGTTTATAAATACTTTCTTGTTGCCTGTGTGTTATTTCTTTTATGTGATTGGGCTTTCAAGGTGTATCTATTGACTATTAATGCTAGTTTTATCACTTACTATGTTGTAGATAAATATTTGGAGGAAGGGAAGGTTATCTCGAGATAGTAACAAGGTCATACAACGAGGTATGTAAGGCTACTTGATTCCGTATTATTTAGCATGAAGCATAGATCCCTCCTTGGCACATAAAGGCACTTGCAACTCCGACACAACTATTAACTGTGTATCCACTCTTTGACATGTTCATATACTTCTATACATAGTCATCTTCAAATCTACATACGTTCTTGGATACTAAGTTACATGGGTTCTTGTTGCTAAATAAAGTTCACGAGTTATTTCATCTCATACGTATTTTGTTATTTATGTAACGTACCCTTTTTATTGTCATATTATCTTGCATGATTATCTACATGTCATATGTTACATCTACAGTCCTATAGCTCCAATATTATGACCACCAAAAGAATCAACTCAAAGGTAATTGAAAGATAAAGTATATTGTTTATTGATGGGTGGTAGCCCGAGGGGTGGCAGAATTACCTAGCCAGGGACGATCCTGATACAGTTTTACCACTGATCAGCTGGTCATTTGTATTACATGTTTTGCATAGATGATACAATAAAGATAAAGTAATATAAGGAACATAAAGTACATGACGCCAAAGTATAACCAAAGGTGGTCTCTTATCCTACACCAGTGCATAGTTTCATTTGAGTTGTTACTCATATATAGTAGTTCCTGCCTTACATATTCAGTACATTATATCATACTGACGTCCTTTTCGGAGGACCTGCATTTCATGCTGCAAGTACAGGTGCTAGTAGATCTCCCTAATAGGAATACAGGACATCTAGTTGCTGATACCAAGCTCTAGGTTGCTTCGGGGCTTTGTTTGTATCTAGAGCTTATATGTTTGTATTGTACAATTAGTCGAGGCGGGGCCTGTCCCGACCCTTGTTAGATACTTTTCCTTATCTAGAGACTTTGTAGACTATGTAAATTAAAGTGTGGTCGTGTCTCGTACTTTAACCACCATGGCCTTAATGGCCTAGCCATATGCATTTCCTTTTAGCTTGTTATCACTGTTTATTTTCTTAAAGGCACGTCAAATGTATAAATCCCTTATAATATGTATAGAAAACGCATAGATACAGGTTGGTTCTCCCGAGCTTATCGGCACCGGGTGCCAGTCCGCCCTAACGGGACTTTGGGCATGACAGAAATGGTAGAAATTCGATTTAGGGACTGCTTACGACTTAAAAACGGACTAATTTAGGATATAGGGTATGGAAAAAGTCGGAATTTGCCCCTCCCCATTAAAAGAATAAATCTGCTCTGGAAATACACTAGTGCGCAACGTGCACTAGTGTTATTTCTCACTTTTTCGCAAATTCTCACTTTTCGTAAATTTTTTGAAAAACCACCAAGTCTGGTTTTGCGTTCTCTCCGCGTCACGGAGCGAACGCGAAAACCTCACTGTTTCAGAATTTTTTTGAAAAAAAATTCGCATTTTTTCAAGTTTTTGTCGAGTCGAGACCATTTTCCGACTTGATTTTTCACATTGGTCGCAAATACGGTCTCGGATTTGCACATGGAGCAAAGGACACGTTACGTGCAAGGTCAATTTTAGGGATATTTTCGTTATTTCACAAGGGTGTTACAATTAAGTTGTTCCGGAACCAAATCTGTTGAATGAGAAGCAGGGGACCTCCTAGAAGATTGGTGGATCAGCTCAATGCTAACTCCACCAGACTTTGCTTTCCCTTGCAGCCAAAGTGTGATTTGGCAAAGAGTGATCGCGAAGGTTAGAGCAGTCCAGAAAGTGATGGCCATGTTTAATCGTTTTTAGCTTTGTGAATAGTAAGAACAAAGTGTGCTTATATTTATAGGAGCAGCAGCATATGGATAGCACTTTCCATGCATGCAACTGCGAAATTAAACGAGGAACGAAAAATACTAACAAATAGTTAGGGCAGCAGAATTAAACGCAACCCTTGCAACCCACCCAATTCGTTGAAATTTGAGTGGGTTAATAACTCACACATTTATTAGCTCAATTCATTTCAACCCATTTATTATATACCGTATAATATTATATACTAGGATATGAGACATATTATAATTTTACGGTTTATGTGCCTCTTTAAAAGTTTCAAGATTTGTTCATAAATTGTATTCTATGGATTATGCCTTTGATTAGTGATCTTCGACGCATTTCCCTGTTGTCCCTCTGAATAACATTAATGGAACCAAGTAGTAGCACAGTGGAACCAAGAAGTAACATTAAGTGATCTTCAACGTATTTCCCTGCTTTCCATGGGCTACCCGTAGTATATTAGTGCTGATTATTAAGGATGTTCATGGTTCGATTTGGATTGGTTATTAGTTAAAATCATAACTAAACCAATTTAGTCAGTTTTAAAATTTCTAAAACTAAACCAAATTAAAGGAATAACCGTCGGTTTGGTTATTGTCGGTTTGGATCGATTTGGATTTTTTTTCGGTTTAAAAGTAATACTTTTGTTGAGGGCATACACATCTCAATAGACATAAACACTTAGTACATGAATAATCCACAAAAGGCTACTGTGGATTCAATCAAGCAATAGTACTAGAGTTATTATTATACGAACAAAATGATTTAGTTAAGCAACACTAAAGTTATTATACAAAAATAAAGTGATTTAGTTAAACAATACTAAAGTTATTATACATCGAAGATCAAATCTTCATAAAACAAATCGAAGCTCAACAATCAAATAACTATCCGGGGAAGGTGGTGCAAGAAAATTATATTCCAAAACACTAACAAATGAATTTTCAAATATAAATGGTAAATTTAAAGATTTAAATTAATTAAAATATAGCAAAATATTTATATATTATTTTTATATATATTTATTGGTTCGATTTGGTTATTTTTATGGATTTATTTTAGTAAAATCAAAACCAAACCAAATCGTATCGATTTTCAAAATTTAAAAATCAAACTTAACCATATCAAATCAAATATCGAATTTTTTAATCGGTTTAGTTTGGATCGGGCTTCGATTTGGTTATTTAACCATAACCATGAACAACCCTACTGATTATAGTGTAGGATTATTTATTAGTGTAAGCTTTTGAGGGTTTTTGTATCATATAAAGAGGGTATTTACATTTAGATAAAAATCTATTCAAATTGAAAATCGAACTAATCCGATTAAATAAATTTATTTTATTTTGGATTGATTTGATTTAAATTTTTTTAAAATTGATGGTATTTTATTTTGTTAATTTTTTTTTAAAAAAAAAAGTGAATCGAACAAACAAATTATATATATTTATAATACATTATATTATTTTTACAAATAATTTTAAACATCTTATATATGGTTTCATCAAAATTTATTTTTAATTTATCTATGAAAGCAAAAACCCCTAAGATGAGAACGTTTTTCTTATTGGTTTCACGAAAATGAGTGTCTATGAAAATTCTTGGTGGGAAGGAATGTTTTTGTTTCTTCTTTTTATATCAAAATGGTAAATTTTAAACTTTATTCACAGTAAGTGTAATGATCGAACTATTCTTTGAATGAATTATGTCTTGTTTTCTCTTTTGAATGAATCATTTCTTTTATTTTGTGTATGATTGATAATAGAACCAAAGCAAATTGAAATCAATAACAACCAAAACGATAAACGTACATTATATTATATTTTATTTCATTTGATTTTGATAATTTTAAAATTGATTACATTTGTTTGGTTTTAATTTTAACCAATAACCTATAGAAATCCATTCATGATATCCCAACATATAAATAAGAAAATTTCGCACAAAAAATCTATCAAATTCAATATTTACTTTTTCTAATCAGTATATAGATATTATACACTTGCCATGTCTATGACTATACACATAATATACATTAAAGGTGTATTAGTATAAAGTAAAAATTATATCAAGAGAATTTATATGTGATCTTGTAAAATATATTAGGAGTTGTTTTACAAATATAATGGAGTATCAGATAGTAAATAGAAGGACGTAATGTAATCTTTTATGTTACTTTGTATATCTTTGAAAACTTTAAAATTTGTTCATAAATCACATTCGGTGGATGCTTCATACAGATTGGCAATAAACCATGTGACCAAAAAAAACTTCAATTTTTAATTCAAGAAATTCTTCTACATATAAATCCATTTTTTACAACGCTACTTGTGAGGTTAAAATCTTCATAATAGATAGAATTATAATTTTATTTTTTAAAAAAAAATTATTATTGAATTATCTTTATAGTTAAAATATTTTTTAAATAAAAATCTTTTCTTATTATTTTATATAATTTATTTAGATCTAATCTTCTTTCTAGTTACTTTTATTTGTTTTGGTTAGAGAATAATAACAAAAAGAACATGGATTGGCAATTGTAATTCCTTCTTTTATCTACTGGAACGAAAATGTTACCTTATCTTCAAGCTCTAATCTCTTAAATCGTAAAAGATTAAGAAGCTCTTAAAATATATGATAATAGATATTAAGAGATTTCATTTCTATAGTAAAACGCTGAAAAAATATGAAAAATATATAGAAGACGAATTAGAAAAAGACCACTTGTAAAAATACATAGAAAAATAACTTAAAAAGACTCCTAACATGAAAAAAGGGTCCTATATATTACAAAATCGAAAAATAGAGAGCTACATACTCCATCGGCTAATTTCAGTGTGTGTATATGTATTGCAATAGCTATATTAATGTATAGAAAGGGCAATTTATTTGGAAACTAAAAGAGAGAAGAGATTTCAAAGGAATAATCTTGATTCTAGCAAGGGAATAGTCTTGATTCTATTATTATTTTTAATTTAATAAGAGAAAGCTGAAGTTTAAGTAGGCAATACTCTTTCAACATGCCACCGTAGGCCTATTAAGGGCATTTGAGTAATTTCACTATAGTAGAACAATTTGATTGGATAAAAATGATTCTTATTCTACATATGTCAAATGGCATTACAGTAAATGGCTTCTCTTTACCATAATAGTAGTACTATTAAATGCTTCTTTTAATTACAATATAACAAAAAAAGCCATTTACACAAAGAGGGTGTTGAGTTTAAAAAAAAATTCCCTCTGTAATTTAGTTAGTATATAATTTTTGAAAATGTGGAATTCATTTGAACTATGATTTTTTTAGTTTTAATTCGTACTATTTAGTTATAGCTTATTACTTTTAATGTTGCGTGTAAATTATATAAATATAACGAAGAACTTAAAAGGACTTCCAAAATATATTAGAGGAGATGCGTTACATGAAAAAAAGGCTCCTACATATAGAAAATAGAGAGATAGTTGTATACTCCATCGGCTAAATTTCAGTATACTAATATATTATGTATAAGAATAACTATAGAAAGGACCAATTTTATTGGAAAACTAAAAGAGAGAAGAGAGAGGGAGATTGATTTCAAATGAGTAATCTTGATACAAGTAGGAGAATAAAATAAACATATAAAAGTCATCATATGCAATGTCTCATATACTCCCAAGAATCAATTCACAATTTTAATTTTTGATATCAATGACAGAAATTTTATTCTTTATATTTTGACTCCACGATAGAGAGTTATCATCTTCCCCCTTAAGAACAATTGTAATGTTGAATTTGAGAGTAACATATTATGCATGTATAAAAGATAGTAGTAACATTATATAGGTACTAAGTATAGATTGAATTTGAGAGTAACCTATGCATGTGCAAAAGGTAGTAGGTACTAATAGTAGGTAACTATAGAGGAAGTAGTAGCATTATATATAGAAGGTCAGTATCTAGGTGGTACTAATAGTATATTCAGGATGGTAGCAATAGTATATATAGAAGGTCAGTATATGCAATTTAAAAGAACATGTTTATAACAATATTTCTCTTTTTCTAATTATTATTTTTAATTTAATAAAAGAGAATTAAAGTCTAAGTAGGCAATACTCGATCACATGCCACCGATTTGTAAGCATGTTATTTATGATGAAATGTTATTACTTTATACGTACAATCAATAGGTTATGGGTAATTATTTCAGTCTCTAAAACATTTTTTCAGTACCAAGTTTTATAATTTAAAATTATATTATATACTTTATACATGTTTCAGAATTATTATGCATCTTTCTTATATAATTTTTCAAAAATCATTCCAAATAATTTTTTTATTTTAGTTTAATTATGAATTACTTTTCAAATTAATTAGCTATTAGTTGAGTTAATTATTAATTTTAAAAAATTCTTTAATTGATTAATATTAAATTCATCTTATAGTCAAATTGATTAGTTAACTCTTGAAATGACCCAATTTTAAATTCACATCCCGTATCCCATTTTTCAGCTTCCATTTCAGAAGCAAACCCAACCCAAAAATCCCGTTACTATTTTAAGCACGGAATACAATGCAAACAATAGACTCATATACATACATAATTCCCAGGCGCCCCTCTTTTCTCCTCTTTTTCACCTCACATACTTGTCCTTCTTCCTCGCCATTCCAGAATTTGAGAAACAACAAGACCAAACGAATCCCGACCAGCTTCTAACAAATCTCCAACATCCTCAGCATTAGTCCCCTCATACGTCACCTTCCAGTACAAATCCCTCAATTTCTCAAATCAACAGTGATGCTTTCAATCTGTTAAAAATTACTCAACGTTTTAGCATATTCTGATCCTTTTGAGGAGAAGGGATTCGAATTTTGAAATTTCAATCTTAATTCCCGTTTTGCCCATCCTTTTCCCTCTCATTCGAGCCTGATTTTTCCTCACTATTTTGAGGTCAGACATTCTTCACTTCTAAGATTTCCATTTGGGAGTAAGATTTTCCAGAAAAAATCGTTCAGTTTTAAAGGTTCCTGAGTTTGGAGCTTGAAGGTTCTCAAACAAAGCTTTATCTTTGGCTCAAGCTCAAGGTCCCAGCTCGTGTTGAAGTCAAAGGATCAATTGAGCGTTGGTAAACACAAATTTGAGAGAATTTTTTTTCTATTAATTACAAGAATAGAATACAAAATAACTCTCAACCTCACACATTACACTCTTCTTGGTGTTCTTGGTGATATTTAATGAAGGAGCTCAGCAGCTCCTTTTATAGGGAAAATTGGGAAATTCTACCCCTTGATGTCATTGGTGACATCACAATGGGAACATAATATTCAACAATGACAGCCATCATTTTTGACAGCAGACATCGTTGAACCTGTCATTGTTGAACAAGCAGTCATTGTTGAATTTAATTTGCTGGACTTCTTCAATTCAACAATTGTTGGCAGCAACTTTTGTTGAATCAATGTGCCTGAAATTCTTCAATTCTCCCCCTCCAGCCATATCCGGAACAAGCATCCTAGCTATATCTTGCATAGCTCTAACTTCTCTCGAGTCACTACTTTCGTCAACGTGTCAGCTGGATTCTCCTTCATATGGATCTTCATTAGTCTCAACAGTTGTCGATCCACCACCTCGCGTATCCAATGATACCAAATATCAATATGTTTTGTACGAGAATGGTACATGGAGTTCTTGCTCAAATCTAGAGCACTCTGACTGTCACAGTGTACCTTATATTCATTTTGCTTGATTCCAAATTCTTGAAGATAACGTTTTAACCACAACATCTCTTTTCCAGCTTCTGCGGCAACAATGTATTCTGCTTCGGTTATGGATAAAGCAACCATCCTTTACTGAAATGTCTCTTGAAAATTTCCATATGCCTTTACTGAAATGTATTTTACCACTTTTCCGCTGCCATCCTTTTTCAGCTTGAACACCCATTTATTTTTTCAGTGCCTTTCTCCCTCGTGGAAGTTCTATGATCTCATAAGTCTGATTTTTCTGTAGAGACTACATTTCATCCAGCATTGCGAGAAACCATTTTTCTTTGTCCTTATGAGATACTGCTTCATGGAAACTCTCTAGTTCTCCATCTTCAGTAAGTAGAAGGTACTCAGATTCTGGATATTTACTTGATGGAATCCGACCTCGTTCAGATCTACGAACTTCTAGAACAATTTGAGGAGATCCACCATCACCTTGACCTTGTGATGGTCCTGGAACGTCTGACAAATGGGGTTGTGGCTCCCCCTGCTCAGCATCGTCAGTTTCCTCATTGTTTTCTACTTCTGGCATATCTTCTAGCACAATGTCACCATTTTTCATCAATGGTTCTGTTGTTGCTTCTAGCATCTGATCTGCAACATTTGTCTTCTGAGACATCGTGAGTTTTTCAATGTCATTAGTTGTCTGGCTTTCATGGAACACCACGTCCCTACCTCTGATTACCTTTTTCTCCTTTGGATCCCATAACCTGTATCTAAATTTTTCATCTTCATAGCCAATGAAAATGCATGGAGTGGTCCTTGCATCTAGCTTCTGCCTGAGCTCCTTGGATACATGTGTGTACGCCAAACACCCAAATAATCTCAAGTGGGAGTATGATGGATCCTTTCCAGACCAAAGTTTCTCCGAAACTTCAAAATCCAATGGTATTGATGGAGATTGGTTGATCAAGTAACAGGCGGCTCTAACTGTTTCTCCCCAGAATGGCTTTGGCAGCTTGGCCATACTGAGCATGCTCCGAACACATTTCATGATTGTTCGGTTCATTCTTTCAGCTACACCATTGTGTTGAGGGGTGCATGGGACTGTCTTCTCATGTCGGATACTATTTGATTTGCAATAGGCATTGAACTGCCTGAAAGAGTATTCACCTCTATTATCGGATCGAAGACACTTCAACTACTTTTCTGTCTCACGTTCTACTATTACATGAAACAGTTTGAAGTAATCAAACACCTGGTCCTTCGTCCACAAGAAATACACCCACACGTTTCGAGAAGCATCATCAATGAATGTTAGAAAATATCGGTTGCTGCCGATTCAACCTCCAAGGGACCACAAACATCAGAGTGTACCAGACTGAGTAACTCTGATTTTCTCGTTGAAGAGGAATTAAACGAGACTCTATGCTGCTTACAAAATAGACAATGATTGCAAGAATCTAGTGCAACATCCTTATCTACATTGATAAGCTCCTTCTTTATCAGGGTAGACAACCCTTTCTCACTCATGTGGCCGAGTCTTTGATGTCATAAATTTTGAGAAGCCTCCTTTTTCACTACATTGAGGCGTCTATGAATATCTTCACATAAGTTTTATATAACGTGCCACAAATATGTCCTCGATAGACTGTCATAGCGCCTCTTGACAATATCTATATGCCTTTACTGAAATGACTATCATAACCCTGTTTGTCAAAAGCTACAACTGAAAGAAGATTCAGCCAAAGATCTGGCACATGGCGGACATCCTTCAAAGTGATTGTACTCCCTGAACTTATCTTTATAACCCCAGAGAAACTGGAATTCCCCATCTTTACAACTCTAAAGTCTCCAGCTTTATACGTTGTAAAGTATTCCTTATGTGGAGTAACGTGGTAGGTTGCTGCAGTATCTACCACCC
>JAOTQR010050182.1:0-14665 GCA_025774065.1 Solanum ossicruentum
AGGCATATGAATAGGCCATTCCAAAGAACAAAAGTAAGGTAAAGATGTTGCTCAAAACCCTTGATACGGTGGAAATATGGGGTGTGCAAGTCCCATGTAGTCAAACTAAGCTCAATGAAATCCTTCGATATATGAACAAGGATAAAAAAGAAATGGAAAAGATGATGAAAGTTCAAACATTTGGTGATATGAAAGCTTAGTTGGCTCCAACGATTAGGACTCCAGTTCCCTAGTGGATTGATGAGGGAGCCATTATTGAAAAGAAAAAGATGAATATTCGGGCAAGATTTTGGTTTGGGTTTTGATGTCGCCAAAGTCACATCTCTTTTGTAAAGGCTAACACAGTTGTTATCAAGATATATAACCTAACCATGGTTAGGATTGAACCCATAGGTAATACATAGAATCAAAAGAATTAACTAGTATGCAATTCGGATAATTAACCAACTTAATTCTCCAGGGGGGGGGTGCAGTAATCAATGAAAAAATAAAATAACTATGACAAGAGAGAAGTCAATAATGGAGAGAAACTAAGATATTGTGTTCCCCATGATTCCCCCGCCCAGTATCACCGGATAATCTAATTCTTTTCTAGTGTATATCATATAGGATGATAATTTATGTTCACCAAGCCCTTCGATCAAAGGAGAAAGGTGAATGTCACTATGTGACTTGGCCAATATCCATAGTGTGCATTACTAACCATTACCTATTAGTCCCAGTACAACCTCCCCTTGGCCCAGTTTTGTTGATTAGACGAGAATACATCAATCAAATCCTGTTAATTAATCTTTTTTTCTATAAATACTACCTTGGTCCAGTAAGTAACACCAGGCGGGTTCTAATGTTTGCCACCACTAGAAAATATGCAAAATGAAGCGAGTTAATTAATACAGCATATACACCTTCTAAGAATTGTGAATTATCAGGTTTTACTTTATTAATTCATGGTTCCCACAATCCTAGTTGTGGATTTAGCTAATCATGCTATGTGTAGTTGTAAAAATTATAAATTGAGAAAACATAATTGAACACTTACACAATAGAATTAAGAACAAACAATTCTTCAATGCAAATCACAAGCTTAAAGATTGAACTAAATCACAAGCATTCTCAAAGACTCTCTATTATGATCTTACAAGTTTCTCTCTTAAAATATTGAGTTATTTGAGTACTGGGCGAAAACTACTGAAAAATAACCTAAGAAAACCTGTTTAGAATAATTAAAATTCAAGTCCTAAACAAAGTAGGAGAACTGGTCGGCACGCCATACGAAAGGTACTTTATGTCCCATATTGATTTCTATGGCCCGTGATCGGGGTCTACACTCTGCTGTTGGAATTTTGGACATCAACTCTATGGCACCCCTCTATGACTCGTAAAGTGATTTACCACCCATAAAAGAGGTTTCATCTGATGGCATTCTGGCAAGTCTAATTCTCTCATCCTTAGGGCACAATCCTCTTTTACGACTCGTGTGCATGTTTGTAGAATGAACTTCAGAAAATAGCCCCTCACTAGAAATCTTCATGAAACCTCTCTACGGCTCGTAGAAGGATTTACGACCCATAGAGGGTCTTGTATAATAGCAAATACCAGCAACTTCTACAATTTTCCCCAAAAATCATGCTCAACCTATAATCCTACAAATATAAACACAAAAACACATAAAACCAACTAACATCGCATTGACAACACACCAACTTCCAAGTTTTAAGCTTCAAAAGTGTTGTATTTTGGTATCACATCAACACCTTCAACTTAAAATTGTTCCTTGTCCTCAAGCAATAGAATCAATCTAAATAGACAATAAGTAACACACAGACCTCAACCCAATGGCATATATCACATATATCTCAGAACCAGATACCCAGACCAACTTTTCAAAATAGGATTAGATAGCTATCTATTGAACCAATGCAAACTGGTGCATGTGACAACACAACTATGACAAGCAAGATATTATCAACAATCTACAATAACTAAACAAGCCTAATGCTAACAATGCAATGCAAGTGCCCGCATGGAAGGAAATTCCATATTTGACATTCAATGATATTTTCATGTTGAACCTTGGGACTATGCAAAATCACTCACTCTCAAAAAAAATATTCATGCACAATGGCTAATACCATAGGCTTGCCCCTATAATCATGACTTAGTCCTTCAACCAACTCGACTAGGATCACTTTAGGACTTTCTAGGCTTGTAACATAGGATCAGGGGCTCTGGTATGATATTATGAGGAAATAGTGACTAGAGACCCTCTTTGGCACTATGTTTTTCTATACTTTCGCCCTACCAACTCTGTTATCTTCTCCTCTTTCTCCCTTTTTCCTATTTCAATCTTTTCTAGGTGCTTTCTTTTTATTTTTCTGCTTTTTGCCTTGTTTCTACACTTCATTTTGCTTTTTAGCTTACAACTAACGCATCACTCATTTTTCTTGCACCCAGTGCATGATTTCTTCTTTTTCTCTGTATAACTAACTCACCCGCTTGTTTTTTTTTCTTTTCCACTTATACCAACCACCCTCAACATAGGCTTTTAGCTAGTGTTAAAGTGCATAATATTCATCCTCAGAACAAGGGCCACTTTTGGTAGCCACCCTCAACATAGGCTTTTTGCCTCAGTCAAGGTGCACAATGTTCAAGGAAGGACTAGGGTTAATTTTATTATTTTACAACTAACAAAGCTAGGTTAATCAGGTATTTTCAAAGAATAGGTGCATGCTAGGCTCAAACATTAGAAACAAGGGATTATATCAATTTTAGTTGGTCATTTTAGGCTAATTGGACTATTTAAGAATAATGGCCTAAGATCCTTTCCTAATCTAATTAATCTACACTCTAACTTAGAGTAACAAGGAAAGTTATGAATTAGCACAAAACACATGAATTTAGAAAAAAATAATCCTCACACTCACATGGCACTGCATAAATCATTAATAAAAAACTTTCGGATAATGTTTTTTATCTCAAATATCCTCACTTGTTAGAACAAACATTGTCACACACCTAAACATGCATGGTCGATATCTAACTACTAATGAAAAATTTTGGTGGGTATCATTTTTTTAAATAAAACACAAAAATATGCTACATGCTACAAATATTATCTAAACATCCTAAACATACCGGTTCAAATCCACGGAGAAAAAGAACACAGGTAAGAAAACCCGATGATCAAAAATTGGGGTAGTTATGACCCAATCTACTCAAATATCATTGAGGCCCATAACTACCTATGTTCCGTCGAAGAAGATGTGCATTGTCCCCAGTGTACAAAATCAAAACATAATAACATATAAAGGGTCAAAAAGCATACCTGAGCGCCTTAGTGCTAGTGTTCCTTGGGTTGCCTCTCAAGCAGAGCTTGGTTTATTGTCGCAGCACGACATAGATGGCTTGAGTACTCAGACTTCCTCAAGCTCTTGTGCTCCCTCAGTAACTTTTAAGTCTAGATCTATAGTGCTAGTGTTCATGCCTCTTTGGATCTAGCTTAGTTGAGCTGATACATGTTCTAACTGTCGATTAAGCTCTTCGATTGCAACAAAGTATTGTTTGACTCTATAGTCTACATTAGCAATGTCGAACTTAATATCTCGCAAAGTCTTATCTTGTGCATCAGCTCTCTTTAACAACTGATCAAGTATCTCCTCGATTCTAAGGTTCCTACTCCCCACATCGCGATTGTGGGGGCGGGCGCATAGCGACTACTTCTATTGCCATCCCTACTGACCCCATACTTGGCATGGTGGCTTTTCGAAATGTCCTTTGGATTGGTTAGCTCTTCTGTTTGCTTTATTAACATCTCCAGATTGGTTCTATTTTAAGCAAGCATCCTAAAGATCTCTGTATTTATTTTTGCTTGGTCAGAGCTCATATTAGTAGTACCTTTAGGGTTTATTGGATGTCTATTCATAGGCTTCCACACGTGATTTGCCTTCGCCACCATATGCACCTACTCAACAATTTCTTTGAATGATTGGTCTACGAACAAACCTCCTAGGAGGGTATCAACACATGTCCAACTATTTGCATCTAGAGCTTAATATAAACTTTCCACCAAGACATTCTCCATAATTTTATGGTCCGGTGAACTCTTCAAGCATCTATTAAACAACTTTGATGTAGCAAGGATTGAATCACTAGGAAGGTCTGCAAAGTTGTTGATCTTGTCCTCCAACTTGAACTTTTTTGGTTTAAGGAAGTACATTGCTATGAAGGCCCTCTGTAATTCTACCCAACTGGTGATCGAATCCAGCAGGAGCTCAGATAGCCATAATGCATCATTGCCCGTAGAGACAATTGGAAGATATGAAGTCCCACAACATCCATAGATAGATTTTGTGTTCCCATCACACTCTTACAGATGAATGCCACATTGTCTAGATGGCTATGAGCATCCTTCGATGGTAAGCCCATAAATAGCCCGTGCTTTTGCATCATCTGAAGTAACCCACTCGATATTGTGAACTTTGTGTCTGCTGGTAGTGGTGGCAACACAATAACTACAGTTACCTCCATAGCCATTGGATTCAGCCTGTACTAATTCCAGTGGTAAGCATTGACATTGAAATCCTGAGGCAGTGGAGTAATGTCCTCCAAAGGGGGTGGATTCCCATTCTCAGCATCCTCATTATTATTCCTGTTCAAAGTGGAATTGGCCGCATTGTTGGCATTGTCTTGGGCCATTCTTCTTGACGTTTTTTGGATATATGGATCAAACTGAGTTAAGGGATTGCCTTGACTCCGAGTGTAGGGGATACACTACAGCTACACCCTGAAAAGGAACTAAAAAAACAAAATTAAAATAAGGGAACTAAGGATTAACACTAAATTACTAATTAATTCACTAAGTCTAGCTGTATTCCCTAGCAATGGCACCAAAATCATGATGTTGCTTATGTTACACCTCCTTTTTAGAGGCTAAAAAAGTCATTGTCAAGATATATAACCTAATCAAGGCTAGGGTCGAACCCACAAGGAATACATAGACCTAAAAGAATTCACCAATATTTAATCCAAATAGTTAACTAACTTAATTCTCCAAAGGGGCCTTTGTAGGAATCAATGAGAAAATAAAACTATCACAAGAGAGAAGTCAATAATGGAGAGAAATAACTCAGTATCACCAGATAATCTAATCATTTCTAGTGTATAGCATGCAGGATGGTAATTTATGTTCATCAAGCCCTTTGGTCAAAAGTGAGAGGTGAATTTCATCATGTGACTTGGCCCATCTCCATAGTGTGCATTACTAACCATTACCTACTAGTCCTAGTATAACTTCCCCTTAGCCCAGTTTGGTTGATTAGACGAGAACACATCTACTGAATCCTGTTAATTAATTTCTTTTCCTATTCATTACTACCTTGGCCCAATCAGTAATATTAAAAGGGTTTTAATGTTGGTCACTGCTAGAAAACATGTAAAATAAAGAGAGTTAATTAATACATGCATATACACTTTCCTAGAATTATGAACTATCATATTTTACTTTGTTAGTTCTTCATGGTTCTCACAATCCTAGTTGTGGATTTAGCTACTTATGTTGTGTAGATACAGGAATTATGAATGAGAAGACATAATGGAACACTTACACTATAGAACTAAGAGCAAGCAACCGAACTTCAATGAAAATTACAAGGTTAAATATTGAACTAAATCACAAGTGTTCTCAAAGACTCTCCAATATGATCTTACAAGTTTCTCTCTCAAAATATTGAGTTCTCGAGTAATAGGTGAAAAATATTGAAAAATAACCTTAAAAAGTTTATTTATAATAATTAAAATTCAAGTCCTAAAGAAAATAGGAGAACTAGTCGGCACACCATATGAAAGGTACTTTATGACCCGTATTAACTTCTACGACCCATAATTGTGGTCTCGTACTCTGCTGCTATAATTTTTGACTTCAACTCTATGACACCCCTCTATGACTGGTAAAGTGATTTACAACCCGTAAAGGGAATTTCGTCTGATGACATTCTTTCAAGTCCAATTCTTTAGTCCTCAAAGCTCGAATCCTCTTTTATGACTCGTAAACTCCTCTGCGACTTGTAAACTCCTTTAAGACTTATCTGCATGTTCATGGAATAAACTTCAGAAAACAACACCTCACTAGAAATCTTACGAAACCTCCCTACAGCCCCTAAAATGATCTACAACCCGTAGAGGGTCATGTAAAACAACAAAAACAAGCAACTTCTGTAATTTTCCTCAAAAATCATAGCCAACCTATAATCCTGCAAAATATAAATACAAAAACAAATAAAACTAGCTACCATCACATTGACACCACACAAAAATCCAAGTTTTAACTATCAAAAGTGTTGTATTTTGGAAGTACATCAGGTTTATCAACAACAACTTGATGTCATCACAAAATAAATTGGTGCTTCGATAGGCTAAGGCAGCACAAGTTGGGAGCATCATGGATTGCAAAAGTCTAAAGCTTAGTGCTATCATTGCTCTACAAATCCTTATGAGGGCAAAGCAAGTCCAAACTTTACTACCCTTTCCCAGTCTCATAACTGCATTATGCAGAAGGGCTAGAGTTCCAAGGAATGAAAAGACAAATTTAGAGGTGACTCTATCCGCATCGCTGGTATCAGGCAGATTGAGATTGAGTACCTGAGAGATAAAGAGGACAGGGTTAGGAAGAAGATGTCTGACAAAACATTGGTGATTGATGTTGATGCACTCGAGTCTACTGCTTGATGTCCCCTAAGTTACACCTTTTTCTTAGGATAAAGCGATCATTGCCAAGATATATACTCTAACCAAGGTTAGAGTCGATCCTACAAGGAATTTGGTAGTTTTAGAAGAATTCAAAGAAATTCAGGTGGATTAACCTACTTATCTCTCCATGGGGGTGGGGGGGTTGTAAAAACTATGATAATAAACCTAAACTAAGACAAGAGCAAAACTTGTGAGAAGAGTAACTAGGGTATTGTGTTCCCAATGATTTTCTAACTCGGTATTACGAGATAATCGAATTATTTTCCAGTGTGTAGCATGCAGATCAGTAAGCTAAGTTTACCAAACCCTTTGATCCAGGTGAAAGACAAATTTCACTATGTGATTTGATCCATCTCCGCAGTGTGATATTACTAACCCTTAACTATTGTTCCAGTACAACCGCCCCTTGGACCAGTTTGGCTGAATACACCAGAAACATCAATTGAATTCTATAAGTTAATGTCTTTTCCTATCTATTACTACCTTGACCCAGTCAATAACACGAGACAAGTTCTAACATTGGCCACCATTAAAAAGCATTCAAACCAAAGAGAATTAATTAATACATGCATACACAATTTTCAAAAATTATGAATTATCTAGTTTTATCTTGTTAGTACTTCATGGTTTTCACAACCTTAATTGTGGATTTGACTATTCCTGATCAATGTAGATACAAGATTTATGAATTTGAATAGGATAATTGAGCACATTCACAAGAGAATTAAGCATAATAAATCCCAGCTCTTCACAAAGAATCACAAGGTTAAATTGAAAGAACAAAACAAAGTTTCACAAGTGTTTCTCTCAAGCTCTCTACTATTCTCTACTATTCTGTAACGTTCCTTTAGAAAAATAACATAAACACCTATTTATAGTATTTAAAATACAAAATCAAAATGGAATAGGATAATTGTGTTGGCATACTCTACAAAAGTTTCTACGGGTTGTAATTTTATGGCCCGTAGTTGGGATTTTGTGGATTGCATCTTCAATTCTTGGGTTGACTTCTATGACACCCTTCTGTGACCCATATAACTTTTTACCACTTGTAGGGGGTTTCATTTGATGAATTTTCACAACTCCCCTCTTTCTGATCCTCAGAGCATGACACCAAGTCTATCGCTCATAAAGTCTTCTATTGCTTATGTGCATATTCGTAGGCTTAACTTCAGAAAACTACTTTTAGTGGAAATTTGTATGATCTATGGCCTGTAGAGTTCTCTACAACTTGTAGAATTCTCTATGGCCCGTAATAGGTCTTATGAAACCTCAACTTCAGCAAAATCTACATACTTAGCCCAAAAATTATGCCAACCCTATTGTCCTACAAAACAAACATAAAAACACATCAAATCTACTAACGTCGCTTTGAGAGCACACAAAATTCCATGTTTTTAAGTATCAAATATGTTGTATTTTGATAGTACATCAGCATTGTAGAGCTATGCATCGAGGTAGGTATATCTTCTTACTTCTCTACTTTACCCTCTTCTTCTGCTCCTATTACCTATACAGAGATAGAGGCCATAGATGACCAACCCCCACTAACTAAGGTCACTATCTTAAAGATTGGTCGCCTAGCCAAAGTGGCTAATCTTCGACCCACAAGGGTTGAGTCATCTGTGCCAAAGTTAGTGGAGGCAGCCATAGCCAAGGCTTTGAGGCCATTTGCTGAGGCTGAGGCAAAATAGCGTGAGTTTATGAAAGCTTACAAGTTAAGGATGTATGGCTCGAGAGTATGATTGATGGCCATAGGAAGGAGTTGGCCAGCTTAAAGGGTAAGGTAGTAAAGATTGAGAAATCAAGTAGTGGAAGTGCAGACACATCGACTTTGAATGCCAATCTTGATGTGTTGAAGAAAAAGGTGGCATCCCTCTGGTCCCTGATTTGAGTACATTCTTTAATGGGCTAGAAGATCTACCACTTAAGTTGGAATTGGCTGCAATTCTAGATAAGGGGATGACCGTAGATGTTTTGGGTGATGGCGGTGAAGAGAAGCAATAAGTGAGCATCCCAGAGACTAATGAGGAGACATTAGAAGAGGAGTAGAGCCAAGAGGATCAGGAGGTGCTAGATGGGGTGGAGGATAAGATTATGAAAGTGTTGAAAGCAACATATGTTCTGGATCAATACATGATAGGTACATCCGATATGAGCGAGCCTGAGTCTGCTAGGCCCGATATTAATCTTGAAAGCACACTGGTAGAAAAGGGAATTGATGCCCGCATGACCACTTCTCCAACTCCACCACCACCACCATATCAGGATTGACTTGACAGGAGGATTCTCGTACTCACTACTTTCACTATTGCTTACTCTTTGTTGTTCCTTACACATTGAGGATAATGTTTATTCTTTTTGCAAAGGGTGAGCTTGAGGAATTCCCTATCTTCTGAATGATTTATGTTTTAATTTTGGATGAGACAATGGTATTTTTTTTTATGTTGATGCACTGATGGATATTTAGACAATTTTAAACTTTTTGGGTTGTAATAGAGTAATGGTTATTTTTGTTATTATTGTTTTCCTTTCCCTTTGTCTTGTTGAATGGATGAATGATTGCAAATGATGTCCTTGAATCAATTTTTGGCAAAGCCCATGCACAAATAACAGGCATATGAATGTAATATCGTATCTCTAGTCCTTAGCAATCCAAGAAGCATGTAGTCATTAATTAGTCCTTTCTTGATAAATCAACCCTTGAATGGATTTGAGGAATCTTAAGTTGACTATGTGGGAAATTGAGCTTGGATATGTGATGATCGAAAAATTGCAAGTGTTTTACCATTATTTGAATGCAAAACCATTTTGCTGGTGTGGGATTAGTTATCTTGATTGAAATTCTTGTATCGCAACATCTAGAAACTTGCGCAGTTTCTTTTGAGGAATGACTTGGTTAATTCCAAATTAAGAGAGGACCTTGGGCCCTGTTTAGTTCCATTAGTCCAATTTGACCATAGTGATATCCTTTGGCAGTGAAATGAATCCTTAGTGAGGCCCTTTTTCAGGCCTTGATCCCTTCTTTGGAAACCTTGTAACCTTGACTCCTATTTGTTAAAGTGAATTCCTTTTTATTTCTTATTGACCCCTCCTTGAGCTTGAAATGCGGAGCAGATGCTAAAGGCTAAGTTGGGAGTGTTAGTAGGAAGAAGGAAGTATCTCCCATGAAAGAGTTGAAAAAAGAGGGACAAGAATGTAAGAAAGACAATGATGAGTCCTAGAAAGGAATGAAAAGAAAAAGTGAGAAACAAATTCCAAAAGTTGAGGAACCTCCAAAAAAAGAGAAGAGAGAAAAATTTGGTTGTGAGAAAAAATACAAAAGGGAGACACTTAGGATGACAAATCAAAAGCAAAAGAGATGTCAAAAATGAGACAAATGAAATGGGAACAAAGAGAACCTTTGTCCCTAAAAAGAACATGTAGAGTTGAAGGAGTGATGAGCAACTATTGATCGTATGCTATCTCACCTGACATTTACCCTATATCACAATCCTAACAAAGTCTTTTGGTATCCTAGTTTGGAAGAAAATCAAGTGAACATCGATTGAGAATAAGGGCAAGGCTGTGGATTAAAGCTTACATGCTATTTCTCATTTGACAGATCGAGAGTTAAAGAAATCCTCTAAAAAGCAAAGTCAAAATCTTGAGTGTTTAGGATCTTCTTTGCCGTGAGGGCAAATGGTGATTTTTTAGGCAGTGATTAGTATGTACATGAGCAATCATGAGAATAACTATATTTTGGTTCAAAGTTATGTAAGTGGTTTATGGTAGTTCGAAAAGGGATAATAAAGTGAAGATGTATATGTTGCTCTTTCTAGCCCTATTTGCAAGGTTTGAATTGGATAGATTGATGTTTTATTTGCTTGAGGGAAAGCAAAGGCTGAAGTTTGAGGTGTTGATGAGTCCATATATCGGACTCATTATGGGGATAGATTCCAAGGAACATTGCCCTTAGTGTGCTATTAATTCCATCTTCTAACAAATATGCATGTGCTATGATAGGAAATGGGATTAAAAGTGCACAAATAGATAATACTTGGTGAAATCTTGGAAAGGGAGCCAAAGTGCAGAAAGTCGATGAAAAGTAGTGTTGCCCGAAATACTCGAGGATCCATCTAACACTTAGGAGATCGCTTATCAATCCAGTAACTAAGGTTC
The DNA here is from genome assembly GCA_025774065.1 of Solanum ossicruentum. NCBI lineage: Eukaryota > Viridiplantae > Streptophyta > Magnoliopsida > Solanales > Solanaceae > Solanum > Solanum ossicruentum. The sequence goes on from JAOTQR010050182.1 coordinate 10,906, forward strand.
TTGGTCAAGTCAAGAAGGCAATCAGATTTATGTCACAAAACATACTCGGTGATTTGCCAAAGTGTACAAGTGATTGCTTAAAGTTGCCACATCAAAAGCCCCAAAACACTAATAGGAAGGTGATATGATGGATATTTCAGCTTATCACAAAATTAAATCGGCGGAGAAAAGAGTCATTCCCTAATGTGCACAAGAGGAAGCCTTATGATATCACCCAAGTTACACCTCTTTTTTGAGGATAAAGCAATCGTTATCAAGAAATAGAACTTAACTAGGTTAGGGTCGAACCCAAGGAAATACGTAGATGTAAGAGAATTCAATTACTATAATTTGAGTGATTAACCAACTTACTTACCTAGAAAGGGGGGTTTGCAATAATAAATAGAAAAGTAGACCTAACTAATATAGGAATGAAATCAATATGGAGAGGAACTAGGGTATTGTGTTCCCCATGATTTCCTAACTTAGTATCACCGGATAATCTAACTTTTTTCTAGTGTATAGCATGTAGGATGGTAAGTTTAGTTCACCAAAGCCTTTGGTCTAAGCGAGAGGTGAATTTTACTACTTGACATGGTCCATCTCCACAGTGTGCATTACTAACCCTCACCTATTCATCCCAATACAACATACCCTTGGCCTAGTTCGGTAGAATAGATGAGAACACATCAATTGAATCCTATTAGTTAATATCTATTCCTATTTATTACTACATTGGTCTAGCCAGCAAAATTAGACGGGTTCTAATGTTGGCCACCACCAAAGAACATGCAAATTGAAGAGAGTTAATTAATACATGCATGCACACTTTCGAAGAATTATGAATTATACAATTTTACCTTGTTACTTCTTCATGATTCCTACAACCCTAGTTGTAGATTTAGCACTCATGATTTGTGTAGATGTAAGAATTATGAATTGGAATAACATAATATAGCACTTACACAATTGAATTAAGAACAAGAAAATCCAACTTAAAAGAGAATCACAATATTAAAGATTAAATCAAAATACAAGTGCTTCTCAAAACTCTCCAATGTTATCTCTCTGTTTTTCCTCTCTAGTTGTTGAGTTCTCTATGTACTATCCATATCCTTTGTGAAAAATAACCAAAAAACCTATTTATAATATTTAAAAAACAAGTCCTAAACATAATAGGATAGCTAGGTCGATACGCCTCATGAACAGGTGTACGGGCCATATTGATTCCACGACACATAATTGGGGTCTCATATAGTGCTGCTGGAAATCTGGACTTCAAGTCTATTATACTTCTCTACGACTCCTAAAATGTTTTACGACTCATAAGGGGGGTTTCTCTTGATGAATCTTCAAAAAGTACCTCATCTTTGATCCTTAGGGCACGAACCATGTTCTACTACTCGTAAATCAATCCATGACCCATTTGCATGTTCGTAGAATCAACTTTAGAAAATTAGACCCTCACAAAAATTGTCCACAAAACCCACTCTATGACCTGTAGAGAGAACTACAACCTATAAAGGGTCTCGTACTACATCTAAAATCATATTTAGCAACTTCTGTACTTTCTTCCCAAAATCAAGGCCAACCTTGAAATCATGCAAACATAACATAAAAACACATACAACCAACTAACATCAAAATGACAACACACAAAACTTCAAGTTGTAATCATCAAAAGTGTTACATTTTGCTAGCACATCAACACCCTCACTTAAAATTTCTATAAGTAATATAGTAACACACAGACTTCAACCCAATGGCATACATCACATTAATCTTAAACTCAAATACCCAAACCACCTTTTCAAAACATAATCAGAAAGCCATCTAGAAACCAATACAAACTAGTGCATATGACAACACAACTATGACATGTGAGGTATTATCAACAATCCATAATCACTGAATAAGTCTAATGCTAACAATGCAATGATATTGCCCTCACAAAGAAGTCTGATATATGACTTTCAATGATATTTTCATGTGTAACCTTGGGACTATTAAAAATCACTCACTCTCACAAAAGATATTCATGCATCATGCCTAATACCATAGGCTTGTTCCTATACTCCTGACTAAGATCTTCAACCACTTCGACAAGGATCACTTTAGGACTTTTTAGGCTGATAACGTGGACTCAGGAGTCTTTGGTATGGTATTTTGGGAACATAGTGACTAAAGGCCCTCCTTGACACCACATTTTTCCTACACTTTTTCTCTACCAACTCTGTTATATTCCATGTCATTCTCCCTTTCTCCTATTTCAAGCTTTTCTTGGTCATTTCTTTTCATTTTTCAGCTTTTTGTCTTGATTTTGAACTTCATTTTTGTTTTTAACTCACAACTAAGGAATTACTTATTTTTCTTACACCCAATACATGAGTTTTCTTTTTCATTCACAACTAAAGTATAAGGGGTTAAAAATCATATCTGGGTGCTTAAGCGCTAGTGTGTGGCTGAGTTTGACCATCCTCATCCTGTGTAGTAGTCTCCTCAGTAGTAGCAGCCTATCCAAAGGATCCAGCACCTCTCAAGCTTTTAAGCTCTCAGCCTGGTTGTCTCTCCTCCTATCTCGACCCCCTCAAAATAAGCTCAAGCTCCCCCTGCTCTATAAGTCCCACATGTGAGCGTAGGTCATCTAGATCATCATCCTCTGTGCGGGATCTCTTCCAGTGGGAAGACTAGATAGGTGACTTAGGAGAAAAAAAATCTACCTTCGGCACCGAGAGTGTAGTCTCTAGTAGTATCACCAGTGTTGCCAGTGCTACTGTCATATTTGCCTAGAGTTGTTGGATCTCCTTCTTGGTGGTTGTCAAGTTTGTTGGCCGAGCCATGCTTAGGCTATGTTGTACCCTTGCCTTGAAGAAGTCAATATGGGCATCCATGATGGAGAGACTATCCTGAATAATAGAGATGGTGAATGTTTGCATGTGACCCTCTGAGTCTGAAATCCCTGGCGAACCCATAGCCTAATCTGCTGAACAAGCTGAGTCAACTATGACTTAGCATGGGATAACTATGCACTATGGCCTGTATAAATATGGCGGACATGTAAACCACGCCCGTGGGAACGTCTTATGATGACGTGGCTTGTGGTGTAGGAACAGAAGTGGTGGGCCCCCTCTCCTTATTTGGCTTGGGCTACAGGGGCCTATCCTTAGTAGCAACCGCAGTAGCGGTGGTCTATGGAACCTCAGGTGGTGGTGTTGGGGCAAACATCTCTGGCATAGGAGAAGGCTGGTGTAGTGTTCAGCAGAGTGCCACCAAATTCTCCTCATCCTTGATCAGATTGGCATCCAAAGTGCATTGGGCCTCAATCAGCGAGTCCAGCTAGTGTAGACTCTCCACCCTCGACTCTAGATAGATCTGTATATCAAGCAAGGAAAAACGATTAAGGTGGACCTCTTCAGGGTAGCCTTATAAATCTGCTCAGTGAGAGGGCTTGCCCAATCAATCTCATAACTAGCTAAGATGCTGGCAACTAGCATTGCATGGTTTGGCATCAGGGTATTATCAGCAATAGTCAGCCTAATGTGTGATCTGACAACTACCCACCAAAACTTGGTGGGGGAATTTATGTGATAGGCTCTGAGTGTGTTGTGACCCATGCAGGTTTTGGACCCTGCTCAACAATATAACTAGCCACCCATCTCATCAAGTTGGCTCTGTGCTCTGGCTCTCTCATCACCAACGGCTCCCTCATCTGCCCCACTCTGTAGTCAAATATAGTTGTGGATCTGGGGGCAGTGAACTCTAGCCCAAATAGCATGAGGTA
>JAOTQR010050213.1:0-14664 GCA_025774065.1 Solanum ossicruentum
TGCGTACATTCGACCCCCCCTCACCCCGCAATGAGCGGGAGCCTTTTGAGGCACTGGGGCATGTTGTTGTTGTTGTTGGAAGACTTAGGTCCAAGACCCAAAATCTATACCCTCCCTGCGCATTGGAAATCACATTTTTATGATATTCAAATTTTGCTACATTTGCTTTAAAATCAGGGTTAGAACCATTTCCAACTCAATTTTGCCCCCTGAAAAAGAGTATGAGGTCAGATTTCTGAAATAATGCATAGATTTTGATATATATGGAAATTACGATTCTGGACACTTCCGAGGCATATTTTTTGGCACCTTTTTTGGGGGGTCATTTCAATATCTCCCCCTTGGGAATATTCATCCCTGAATGTTAAATAAAGATATACAAGAGACATGAACAAGATAATTTCAGCCCGCACAAAAATGCAACAATACACCTAAACATCATTTCAAAAATCTCAACTTAAGTTTAAAATCATCATGAACTTGTCAACATAAACATGGATGCATGCAAACGCCATAGGGGCTAAAACATAAGACTTAGAATCATAAAAAGGACTTGATGTATTATCAAAAGCTTGAATAGAATGGAAGAGTTATGGATATTACTTCTCCATGCCCGTCCCGGCTCCCCGAGAGACACTTTCGACTTGACGATTCTTCCAAAAGGGTCTTGATGAACACCACATCCTTATCAATCAACTTTTCCACTCTTCGACCCAATACCTCCACCGGGAGCTTCTCCTAGGTCAGTTTATCCTCCATAACACCCATAACCTTAAAGAGTTCTATAGCGCTAGAGTCACGAACACATTCCCTCCCTCAACCTAGAAACATGAAGAACCGAACGAACCACAGTCATATCCACAGGCAATTCCAAGCCTTATGCAACCTTACCAACTTCTCCTGCAACCCTTATAAGGACCTACAAACCTTACCCCCAATTGTCAACCTTAAACACACATAGTCTACTTGGTACAGTAAACCACAATCTCCCCTTTGGAGGCAACCTCCACTCTACTGTCTTTCACCTGAAACCTCAAATTAAAGAAATTCAGAACCATCAAAACCGCTCAACCACCATCCTCGACTTTACCCAACCACATTACTATCCTACTCAACCGGTGAACTTCTCCAACCATCCTTTCTTGTCCCCTCAAGGATTCCTACCTTCCATAATTGGCAAGCAACCTCACATTCCTCAAATTCACAACATCACCCCCAAATGACTCACAAGCTATTCCTTACTTCCGAAAACAAACCAACATATCACCACCAAGGACCACCACAAACATAATAAGGTAGGGATTAAGGACCCTATTCATGAGACCTATAGACATAGCCAGTGCACTAGTCAAACTAAAAGACACTACCCCAAATTCAAAATATCGATAAGGACATCGAGGACTTATCTACCACCAAAACAACTCAATAGAAATAACTTAGGTTCAACACCCGTAATGCTCATAACACGATAAATGCAACCCTTAGAAATCAATTGTATCTTAAGTCAAGAAATAAACCTACCTCTTTTGCTATCACTTGACAACCTCCCACTCAAATACAAGTTCATTAGGGAGTTGGAATCTAACTCTGCGGGCCCTAAAATCAAGGAGACGCAATATGCATGCACCTATTCTATCCCAAGTATGACATCAAAATCCACCACATCAACTCCAATAAGTCACAAGGTAAGACCTAATGCAATATGAACATGGAAAAACAACTATGAACTTTCCACCAACAATATACTCATCAAAAGGGTAGACACTAAAGGTTCCCATAACAACCCGGGACACACAAGAAGCCCACTAGCAACCAAAAGGAATAATAAAAGAGATAGTGGCACCCGAACCCATCAATGCATACACATCAAAGTCAAAGCAAACTTCAACATACCGGTGGCAACATTAGGCATTTCATTAACCCCTTGCCTCCTTTGAAGAGCATAGAATCGATTGCGCCTTGGAGCACCCCCCTTGATCAACTTCACCACCTTTTCCCTTGTTGTGTTTACTAGGACAATCATTTACCTTATGTCCCATCTCTCCACATCCATAACAAGCATCGGTACCCTTCAAGCATGGGTCATCATGGCATCTACCACATCTTGGGCATCTAGCATAAGGCACCACATCACCTCTACCTTTGGGACTTTGGAACTTTCCTTCAAAAAGGGTGCTCTTGGCCTCCTTACCCCCTTCTCTCATCTTTTCCTCCTAGAATTGCTCGGCATATGTCATTAGGTGGGAAAACTCCATGTCACTTATCAATATAGCGGCCCCGACACTCCTCATTCATCAAATCAGATACACCCATCACGAACTTGTTCATTCTAGACCTTGGGTCGGCAACCAAGTGAGGGACATGTTTAGAGAGTTGATTAAACTTGAGGGCATACTCTCTCACACTCATTGCCCCTTACTTCAAATTCATAAACTCCATCATTTTGGTCTCCCTAAGCTCAACAGGGAAGAACCAGTTAAGAAAATCCACCTTGAACTCCTCCCATAGAACCACATTATTGTTCCCCTTCTCCTCCTTCCATTGAGTAAACCATATTTGGGCCACCCCTTTGAGTTAGTAAGCTGCCAACTCCACCTTCTCTTCCGAACTCACATCCATGATAGATAACACTTTGTACACCTCATCAATAAATTCTTGAGGGTCCTCATCCACCTTAGACCCGTTGAAGTCCGATGGGTTCATTCTCATGAAATCTGTCACTCTAGATGCCGGAGTAGGAACATGAAGAGCTTGGGCACCTTGGTTGATTTGATTAGTAATGGCATGAGCTAACATAGTAAGTGCATCCCAGAATTCTTCATGACCCTACTGTTCTTCGGGAGAGTGGGCTCTTCTTCCTCTTATGTTAGGCATGATCTAGCATAGAAAAGAACAATCATTAGGGGGGATAACCTTACTTTAACTCTATAGCATGACTTAAAACATGGAGAAGGGAAACATTTCCTAAAACGTCTCATAGGCTCTAGGTCATTGTTGTGGTGCACAACATAACCATGAACAAGACTCTAATCAATACCATGTGTTAGATGCTAAGGACCATTAATAACCTAGTGCTTAATACCAAATTTTCACGACCCAAACTATGGCCTAGACGTGACACGGTGAATGGGCAAACAAGCCTCTTAACATATCATACACACATCCTTGGTCTCAGAAGCAAGATAAATCAACAAGAGAAAACATAAACAAGGGAATCGGGACTAAAGGAAAGAGTTTAACACTTAAATAAAATAGATGAGTCAAAACTCAAGCATAATTACATTACTTGTCCAACAACACCTCTAGACATAGAACATAGCGGGGGTCAAGACAAACAACCGGGCTCATCTTCATAGTCACAGCATACAAAAAGGAAAGAAAATCTTAGCATAACATCAGAGTAAATGATATCGTCCTCGAAGTGGAGGACTCACTAAACTTGCTTAAATAGATGCTACTAGCCACGTGGAAGAGGATGATGATCGAATGAAGCTCCGGTTCCTACATGGTAAAATCATGTAGGCATAGAATATACCTTAGTACGTTTGAATATCTAAGTATGTAGGATGCAATGCAACAAGAGATAGGCAATATAGGAAAAATGCAATATCATAGGCAACGGATAACATAATAACAATATGACATATATGAGTGATGCTTGAAGTAAAACATGCTTATAAAGGACATATTACATGTATAGAAAGATACCATCATTAGAGACCGAACAACTAGTACTTAGCATCCAATGGCCAAGATATCAATCCCTCAACAAGGTTGATGGACATCACACCCTCTATCATATTGATCAAGGTATCAACCCTCAACAAGATTAAAGGACATCACACACTCCATCAAAGTGGCCAAGGTATCAACCCCTCAACAAGGTTAATGGACATCACACCCTCCATCAAAGTGGTCAAGGTATCAACCCCTCAACAAGGTTAATGGACATCACACCCTCCATCAAAGTGGTCAAGGTAAAGCACTTTCTCAACAAGGTATGGTCAACTCGCAATACTATAGAAGAAAATAACATACACACACATACACGTGTGTGTGTATGTGTGTGTGTATATATATATATATATATATATATAGAGAGAGAGAGAGAGAGAGAGGTCATGCAATGGGTCATCATTAATTCAAGATTCCAAAATCGAACATTTTATCAAACACTTGGTGGGTGTGTAGTGCTAGTGTAAAACCATGCAATTTAAGAATGAAATCATGTAAGAAAAATCAATGTAAAATCACTTATCAATACTTAGTAACACTCTTAAGCAATATACATCAAAACCCTTCATCAAATTATATAATGGATCATAGATTCATAGCTCAATACATGGTAAAACAGTCACAATTTCATGAAACCCCAACAAAGTTCATAGTCAATTTCATAATAAGTAAGACCCATAAGTAAATCAACTTAGAATTATGCAATTTAGATGAAAAAGAAGCTTGGGCACCATGGGTGAAAAGGCCCAATGATTGAAACCTACATACCTTAACTTTGGATAATTCCTTAAAGAAGATTTGAATGGAGACTTGAAGCTTGGATGAATTCCTTAAGATCCAGAAGAGATTTGGACACTTGAATTTTTAGAGAAATATTAGTCTAAGGGTTTGAGGGAGTATTGAAGAATGTCTTGTATGATATGAAGGTGAAATATGGATAAGTATAGGTATTTTCACGCATGGGAAGACTTAGGCCCCAGAGCCAAAAGCCCTGGACCGGAACATAAAAACTGAAAAAAAAATTATACCCTCTTCGCGGCCTTTGGGCCTCGCGCTTGGGGCGCGCTAGCTCACTAGAAATTGCATTTTTGTGATTTTTAAATTTTACTATGATTGCTCCAAAATCAGGGTTAGAACCATTTCCCACTCAATTTTGCCCCAGAACAAGAATATGAAGTCGAATTTCTGAAATAATGCACATATTTTGAGATATATGCAAGTTATGATTTTGGGCACTTTTGAGACACATTTTCGGGCACTTTTTTTGGGGTCATTTCAAGATTCACTTGTGTATTCAAGTCATCTTTCAATTTTGTGATTCTCAATACAAATTGGATTTTCTTGTTCTTCAATCTTTTCGGGTAAGTGATTAACCATGTCTTCTTTATTCATTGTTTATTTATTTTCCCAAAATATGAGTAGCTAAACCCACAACTTGGGGTTGTGGGACCATGAGAGTCTAATTTAGAAAACCCAGATTATTTGTAATTCTTAGAAAGGGTATTTGAATTTATTAATCATTTTTCTGGCAAACATTAGAATTTTTCTAGTGTTACCTTCCCTGATAATGAATAGGAAAAAAGAATGATTAAAAAGATTCGATGATGTGTTCTTGTCTAACCAACTGAATTAGAGCAAGGGGAGGTTGACTAGGACTATCAGTAATGGTTAGTTGAGCACACTATGGAGATGGGCCAAGTCCCACAGAGAAACTCGACCTTCACTTTGACCAAAGGGTTGGAAGAACTTAAATTACCATCTTACGTGCGATATTCTAGTTGAGAATTGTGATATCCGGGGATGTTGAGTTAGTGAATCATGAGGAACGCAATACTCAAGTTGCTCTCCATTATGATTGTCTTTCATTTCAATTAGCTTAGTTTAATTTCTTATGAATCATTACAAATCCCCCCTTTTGGGAATTGAGTTAGTTAATTCTTGAATTGTCTATTGGTGAATCGATTTGGAAAGTCCCTTATTACCTGTGGGATTCAACCCTTAACTTGGTAAGATTTATTACTTTGACGGTCTCTTTGACTTCAAAAGAGGTGTATGTTGAGCGTGATCAATGAAAATGGCATTGTTGCCGGGGAATACGGCGAGACTTTGATTTGGATTCACTGGTAATATAATTCACGTGTTAATTTCTTAATTCTCTTGTATTTTACTTTTGTTTTTGTTTTTGTCTATTTAGTTTCTTTGCAGGGTATACTAGGTATTGTATGATCAATACAAGGAGTCAAGGCAATCCCTTTGCTCTAATTAATTTAGAGATCCAATGGGTTACAAGAGGAATGGCCTAACAAAAATGCTAACATCATGGGAGATATTGTGTTGCCGCCTCTACCAGCCGACTCAAAGTTCACTATTTCCAATGAGCTACTCCAAATGTTACAAAATCATGCTTTGTTTGCGGGCCTATCATCAAAGGATCCACATGACCACCTCCACAATGTTGCATACATTAGCAGGAGTGTAATGGGATAAAGGAGGCCCCTTTTGAGAGGTGCATGCAACACCTGTCTATGGATATTGTGGGACTTCGTATCTTCCCATTGTCTCTTATAGGTAATGTTGTGTTGTGGTTGTCTTTGAAACAGTTCAGATCATTTTAATAATAATAAGTTTGATCTGTTTTACCGAGAAGATCTATGGTTCGAGTTTGTATAGCCATATAAAAATGAAAAATGAAAATTATGAACATCCACAAGGTGTGATCACTAATTAGGTGGAGTTGCAAAGGGCATTCCTAGCAAGGTTCTCTATTAGACCAAACAAGTTTAAGCTGAGGGGCCAAATCATTAGCTTTCAGCAATTCTATAGTGATTCACTAATTCTGACATGGGAGCGGTTCAAAGGATGCGTAAGGAGTGCTCTGGACCATGGCATTTCAGACACAACACTAGTAGCGAGTTTCTATGAAGCACTATACTCAGATAATAAGAATATGTAGATGCTCTTGTAGGAGGTTCAGTCTTAGGAAAATCATTTGCAGAAGTTGCTAAGTAGTTGGACATTGGCTGATATTCCGCGTGTATAAATCTATATGTAAGCAACCAACCAGTTACATGGGTAACTCTAATAGGAACTCCGAACAATCAAAGATAAATACAAAAATCTTCCACATGCTTGAGCAAAACAAAGAAGATCTGGAGAGGCTAATGAAACAGAAGCATGATTTAAATACTCCATAGGGTAGTCGAGGAAGCCATTACACCAAGGATGCAAGCCATGAGAAAGAAAAGGAGCAGTTGGTTCATGCTACCTGCATTGTACCAAGTGTTTTTAAGCCTATAATTTCCTGAAAAGATAATGTTCAAGTGAAGTCTTATTGAGTTAAGTAAAATTCGAATTGAAGGTTATCTTAGCGATTAACTTAGTTTAGTTATGTGACTGTTAAGGTGGTCTTGGAAGGGCGGTTGGTTTATCCTTGGTATAATATATTGGGGAAAATGTTATGTGAAGTAAAGACTAAAAAAGAAGTTTGGTTTGTGTTTAGAATTATTCGAAATCAAGGTATATGTGATGGTTGTGTAATTGACTCGTTTGGGAGTCATTCTTTTGTCATTGTTGCATAGCTTGCATGGGCAACCATTGGCATGCCCTTAGCATGACCTGAGGCCATAAAATACCATGCTATAGCACCATTGGAAAGGATAATGCCGCCAAGCCTAGGTCCCATGCCCACTCCCATGTGTTTGGCATCTTTCTTCTTTTTAAAAGTGAGTCAAAAAGCCCTTTTGCACCACATGATTTTATGCCCTTTTTCCAACACATTTTTGATCACTTTTTAGTGATTAAATGGCCCTTATAACCCACTAAAACAAGTATAAATAACCCCTCCCCCTCTACTTATTCTCTACATCACTCTTCAAAGAAACCAAATCCCCTAGTCTACATTGCTCTCCCAAAACTCTCCCAACACTTAGGCTAAGTATTCTTCAAGATCTCCACCAAATCTCTTCATCTTCTCAAGGCTAATCAAGCAAGGTATGTGGTTTGATTCTTGATTTCCTTTCAACCAAGAAGTCCTCTTCGAAAACTAATTGTATACTAATTGATATTTTCTTAATTTATGGTTATTCATATACTTTATGATTATTTATGAATATATAGCAAGATTTTATATAATTTAATTCAAGCATTTCAGATTTTTGTTATTTAAGCTAACCTATAGTTTCAAGACTTAGATCCACAAATGACTTATTATGATTTTATCCTAAAATGTTCCTATGATTATTGTAACTTTGTTTGAATATAAAACTTATGATTTTAAGGTTATTGAACTAGTCCCCAACGTGATTTAAGTTGAGTTATGAACTTTGGATATTTGATTTTCATGGCATAATATGAACTTATGATTTGGACAAGAATAAGTAAACAAGTATGAAATGATATTGGGCGAGTTAAGAACCTATCAGTTTCATTTTAAATCTTTGTTAAGGAGCTATTCTAAGTACAAGTTTGAAAATGATATTTTTGACAAGTTAAGACTTTCCAAACTAAAATAAGTTTTGATTATGTTGGATATGCATTGTCTATTTTCGTGGGATTTTGACTTAGCACTGAATGAGTTAGGAGTGACACTCGACCTAAGGGGTCTTATATAAAGCTACTAATCTCATAACATGTGCCACCGTAGGATATTTTGATTATGCCTTTTTAGGCTTTCTGACTAGTGGATCCATCTAGTATTTCCATTTCTGGAATTATACCCTAGCAAGTTGACTCACTCTTTGGCCGGTGTGGAGTATAATATTCGTATTTCATATTATAGCTCGTATGGTTTTGTCAGTTATGGTCTTATTCCCACACTTATTTGCTTATGTGTTTCTCTATGCATTTTCATGACAGTACTTTATGATTTACTTTGTAACTGAATATATTATTTAAGCTTGGAGTTTGTCATATTGGGTAATTATTCTTTGTCATTATATTTACTTGTTGCATTGTATACCCGCATACTTAGTACATACCAAAGGACTAACCGCATTTTTGCCTACATGCTATAATCATCTAGGGATAGGCAATCTACCTCATCCTCTTCCGCATGGCTAGATTGCTCGTGAAGACTTTAAGCTTTGGTGAGTTCCTATTCATCGGGAACAGAACCCTTATCTTCAAGCTTTACCATTGTTATTCAGATATTTGATGTACTTTCATTTTGACTTAGTATTGAGGAGCCTGGACTTGTATTCTTGACTCTTTTTATTGTCATTGTTTAGACGTGTGTCTGGACTATTGCTACACTTGCTATGTTTTAAACTATTTAACTTGTGTTTCCGCTTATGGTTACAAGTTGTCCCTTAGTCTCATTCCCCATATTTCATTGTCATCTATTTGCCATTTACCATTTAAACCTATAATGTGCAATTATGATTTAAGACGCTTGTTTGGGGGCCTTCGGGTACTCATTAGCCATCTCACACCTAGGCCCTAGGTTTAGGTCGTGACAAGCTTTGTATCAGAGCACAAGGTTTGAAAATGATCCTTTGAAGTCCACACACCATATCTAGAAGAGTCTTATTCATGGTGGTGAAGCGCGCCACAACTATAAATAGGAGGTTATGAGATATTTAGGATTGTCTCACTTCTTTGTTTAAATCAAATCGTGGCTTAGAGTAACTTAAGATATCCTTCCTTCTAATGACTTGTTCGTTGCACTGTAGAAAATGCCACCAAGAAGAAATATTCTCGTACATGAGGTTCCTCAACCTCCGAAGAGGGTAATGTGTCCCATGCCGATTCAGGAATATTATCTCATTATTGGTACAAATGGTTGCCAATCAGGCTACGCAAGCTCCACGTCAAGCTTCAGTGCCTCAAGCTCCCACACAGGCAGCAAGGGCGAGAGATTTCACCCGTATGGACCCACCAGAATTTTATGGAAATAGAATTGATGAAGATCCCATGGAGCTCATTGATGAGGTATACAAGGTTCTCTCGATTATGGGTGCGTCATCGGAGAAGAAGGCAGAGTTGGCAGCCTACCAACTTAAAAGCCTTCCTTAGATTTGGTATGATCAGTGGGAAGGTGAAAGGGTGCTTGGTTGTCCAATTGATTGGGAAGAATTTAAGGCTGCATTCTTGGTCCGTTTTTTCCCTTTTGAATTAAGGGAAGCCAAAATGAAAGAGTTTATGAACTTGAGGCAAGGGTCGATGAGCGTTCACGAGTACTCACTGAAATTCAACACACTCTCTAAATATGCTCCTACGCTGGTATCCGATCTTAGGGCTAGGATGAATATGTTTATTTCGGGAGTCTCCGATCTCATCAACAGAGAATGCCAAACTGCCCTACTAATCTAAGACATGGATTTGTCCTGACTTATGATTTATGCCGAGCAACTTGAGGAAAAGAAGATTCGCAAGCAGAGGAAAAATGATGGTAAGAGGCCGAGGTATAAAGGTCACAAGGGTGGTGATGGTAACAGAGGTCATCAAAACCAAAGGTTCCAACAACAAGGGTCTTCGAATGCCTTCAACAAAAGGTATACTAATGATCGGTTTCAACATACTAAGGGTCAACAAAGTGGTGGTCATGCTCAAGCTTGGCCAACATGCAAAAAGTATGGTAAGAGCCATGGTGGTATGTGCTATTAAGAGTCAGGTAGTTGTTTTGCATATGGCCAACTAGGTCACAAAATTGTCAATTGCCCCAAGGCTCATAATAAGGGTAAGGGTAGTCACCCACATGGTAAAGATGTGCAAGCAGACCAAATGCCACAAGTTTTGTAACAAGGTGGTGGTCCTTGCCATAATAGGTTCTATGCACTGCATGAGAGGCAAGAGGTGAAAGATCAACCAAATGTTGTCACGGGTATGTTGAAAGTGTTTGATTTTGATGTTTTATGTGTTGTTAAATCATAGTGCCAACTTATCCTTTGTGACCCCTTTCCTTGCCAATAGGTTTAATTTAATTCCCGAAATTTTGCATGACGCTTTTCTTGTCTCTACTCCCATAGGTGATTCAATAGTTGCTAAAAGGGTCTATAAAAATGTTCCTGTGTCTATTATGCATAAGACTCTTCTGTGCAATCTTATTGAATTGTTTATGGTTTGATGTCATCCTTGGTATTGACTGGTTACATGCCTCTTATGCCACCATAGATTGTAGAACCCGTAAAGTTAAATTCCAAATTTCGAATGAACCCCTGTTTGAGTGGGAAGGGCAAGATTCTGTGGTAAAAGGTAGGTTTATTTCATATCTTAAAGCTCGTAAGATGATATCTAAGGGGTGTATCTATCATATGGTTAGGGTTCGGGATGTGTCTTCTAAGGTTCCCTCTCTTGAGTCAGTTGCTATAGTCAATAAGTTCCCCGATGTGTTTCCCAAAGATCTTCCTAGTATTCCTCCCGAAAGGAAAATTGATTTTGGCATAGACCTCCTTCTCAATGCCAAACCTATCTCTATTCACCCTACAGGATGGCACCAGTGGAGTTGAAAGAACTTAAGAATCATTTAAGATCTATTGGAGAAGGGATTTATTAGGCCTATCAAATCTCCATGGGATACTCCTGTTTTGTTTGTAAGGAAGAAGGATGGGTCACTCTGAATGTGCATTAACTATCATTAACTCAACAAAGTCGCCATTAAGAAAAAGTACCCACTTCTAAGGATAGATGATTTATTTGACCAACTACAAGGAGCTAGACATTTTTCTATGATCAACCTTCATTCTTGGTATCACTTGTTGCGGGTTAGGGAAAGTGATATTCCTAAGACAACTTTTGAACAAGGTATAGGCACTATGAGTTTTTAGTGATGTCTTTTGGATTGACAAATGCACCTGCCATATTTTTGGATCTTATGAATCAGGTCTTCAAACCCTACCTTGATATTTTTGTTGTGGTCTTTATTGATGACGTACTATTCTACTCCCGAAATGAGAAAGAACATGACGGACATTTGAGAATAGTCCTTCAAACTTTGAGAGATGACAAATTATAAGCCAAATTTAGCAAGTGTGAATTTTGGATGAAAGAAGTTTCTTTCCTTGGCCATGTGGTGACTAATAAAGGTATTATGGTGGACCCAAGGAAGACTGAGGCGGTGCAAAACTGGCCTAGACCCTCAACTCCATCTGACATAAGGAGTTTTTTGGATTTGGCAGGTTACTACTGACGGTTTGTAGCATGGTTTTCTTCAATCGCATCCTTTTGACCAAATTGACCTAGAAAAAGTCCAAGTTTGTATGGTATGATGAATGTGAGAAGAGTTTCCATACATTAAAAGATAAGATGACTTCGGCCCCCATCTTGACTCTTTCGGATGGTTTGGATGGTTTTGTGGTATATTGTGATGCATCTAGGGTTGGGTTGGGTTACGTGTTGATGCAAAATGGTAAGGTCATAGCTTATGCTTCTAGACAGATGAAAGTACATGAGTGTAATTATTCAACTCATGACCCTAAATTGGCAGCGGTAGTGTTTGCTCTAAAAATTTGGCGTCACTATCTCTATGGGGTTCATGTGGATGTATTTACCGATCACAAGAGCTTGCAGTATCTGCTCACTCAAAGGGACTTGAATCTAAGGCAACGGAGATGGCTTGAACTTCTCAAAGACTTTGATATAAGTGTCTTCTACCATCCGGGTAAGGCCAATGTGGTGGCTGATGCTTTGAGTAGAATAACTATGGGTAGTATGAGTCATGTTAAGGGTGAAAAGAAAGAGTTGGCAAAGGAAGTAGATTAGTCGGCTAGATTGGGTGTTAGGTTGGAAGGTACTAATGATGGTGGCATATTTGTTCATGATGGGTCTCAATCTTCTTTGATTGTTGAAGTGAAGTCAAAGCAAGACCTTGACCCTACTTTGATTGAATTAAAAAAATTAGTTGAACAAAAGAAAGTGGAGGTTTTCTCACAAGGGGGAGATGGTATCCTTAGATACTAAGGCCGATTGTGTGTGCCGAATGTAGATGGATGAGAACCTTGATCTTACAAGATGCTCATAATTCATCTTATTAAATTCATCCGGGTTGCACCAAAATGTATCGAGATCTGAAGGAAGTCTATTGGTGGGGTAATATGAAAAAGGACATAGTCAAGTTTGTAGCCGATTGTCCAAATTGTCAGCAAGTGAAAGCCGAGCATCAAAGGCCAGGTGGGCTAGCTCAAGACATTGAAATCCCAACTTGGAAGTGGGAGGAAATCAATATGGACTTCATTGTTGGATTGCCTTAAACTCGAAAACAATATGATTCAATTTGGGTGATTGTGGATTGTATGACCAAATCAGCTCATTTCTTGTCGGTTAAAACTTCGTATAGTGTTAAAGATTATGCAAGGTTAATGAGTTAGTCCTGTTACATGGTATTCCTTTGTCAATAATATCAGATCGTGGCCCTCAATTCACTTCTCATTTTTGGAAGGCATTCCAACGAGGTTTGGATACCAAAGTCTAACACCCCACATCTTACAATACTAGTACTATGCAAATGAAACATAATATGGCTTTTCAAATTTGCGTCAAGTTTTAAAAGTTCTTGAATCTAAAATTAGAGGGCAATATGTATGTCTAACACTAAAGAGGGACGAGTGTAAATAAGTTTTAAGTCAAATTGAGGAGATCACGACCTTAAATGTTGAGAGAAGTGGCTGCTTGTAGGACTTAGGAAGCTAGTAACTGAGTCACCTACTTGCTTAGCTTAAATTTGCTAGCTAAATGGAGACGAGGCCCGACATCAAATTTTTCCAAGTCCAAAGTTCATATTAAAGGGTGTAACTTTAGCCCATGTTTTAGCATCGTCAATGGACTATATTTTCAGCCCAAGAATAATAGAGAAAGGACCCAAGTACAACAAAACTCACTTGATGAATTGGGCCAAAACTAACTAAGAGAAAGGGGAAAAATCGGCAGCAAAGGCCCATCAACTTTGAAACCCAATTAGGCCCAAGTGAAATAGCCAAGCTGCTGCATCACCACCTTGATAATATGAAGTTTCAACACACAAGAAAGTCAGCCAAAGGCTCCTTTAAAAAGGCTTACAAGTAGCACCTTTAAGTCATTCTTAAGTTGGAAAAAAAATCAGCTTTCACAAACTTTCTCTCTACACTTTCTTAACCTAGCAAAGCAGCCACAAGGAGACTTTTAGGGTTCTTGGAGAAGCCCTACACCTTGAAGGTAATGGTAAGTAAGTTTAATTATGTGTTTAGTATGGTTCACTTATGAAAAACAAGAGATTATGTTTGTTATGTTTATGCTGAAATTGTTGGACAACATGTATTCCAAAAGTTGTTGTACATTTTTCTTGTTTATTTGAAAGCTTTTCTCTTTTTGGTTGGATTGATTATGAAAGGAGGCTACTGTTCCTAATGAGTATTGGTTCTATAATGATGTATAAAGGTTGCTGCACCATTTTTACAGTCCACGAAAGTGAGTTCTTATGTGATATCGTAATTACGCTCGTAATAGGAACTTGTGGGCTGATTGATTGAGGACTATGGTCTCACATCCTCCACCTATTTTGAGGACTATTTTTGAACTATTATAGAACTAGTTTTATGTGTATATATGGTGGGGACTATTTGGTTAAAGTTGGAACAGGTTTGGAACTGTCAAACTCGAAATGTAGTGAAGGGATGTAACATTATGCCACCTATTTGTATGTTGCGTAGAATTGTTATGTGTTGTGCTTTGTGGGTTGTTGTAAGACTATTATGAAACTAAAACAGGCTGCACATAATATATATATGAGAATGTGTATTAGAAAATATGATTAGAGGCAGAAAGATTGAAAGAATACACTCAGGTTTATAATTATATGTTTGCTGCCCATGTATTATTTTTTTATGAGATTGGGCTGTCAAGATGTATCTATTGGCGGCTAGTGCTAGTTTTTTATCAGCTACTATGTTGTAGATAAATATTTGGAGGAAGGGAAGGTTATCTCGAGGTAATAGCGAGGTCGTACAGTGAGGTATGTAA
>JAOTQR010050224.1:0-32806 GCA_025774065.1 Solanum ossicruentum
AAAACTTAATACTTGAAAGGATATAGGGGACTTAAATTAGTACTTTAGGATTGAGTAGAATTGAAGATTAGGGATGTCGCTTTTGCATTTCTGCCTCGACTTCCCATGTGGCACTTCCAACTTGTTGGTTTCTCGAAAGGACCTTAACAGAAGCTACATTCTTGTTCCTCAACCTCTTTACTTGTCTTTCCAAAATTTTGACTAGAACTTCTTCATAAGTCAAATTATCTTCAACAACACCCACAACATCTAAAGGCACAATAACACTTGGGTCACCCACACACTTCCTCCACATAGACACATGGAGGACTAGATGAACCATATTCCTGTCATTGGGCAACTCCAACTCATATGCCACCTCACCAATCCTCCTCAACACTCTATAAGAACCCAAAAATCTTGGAATCAATTTACCCTTCTTACCAAAATGAACTTCACCCTTCATGGGTGAGACCTTTAAATAGACCCAAAACCAACCTTAAATTCAAGATCCCTTCTCCTCACATAGGCATATGACTTTTGTCTACTTTGGGCTATTATCAATGTTTCCCTTATTTACCTCACCTTCTCCATGGCCTCCTTAACCAGTCCAGGCCTAATAAAGCCATCTCCCCCACCTCAAACCATCCAACCGGGGATCTACAACGTGTACATAGAGAGCCTCAAAAGGAGCCATACCAATACTTGAATGATAACTATTGTTTTAAGCAAACTCAATGAGTGGAAGGTGTTTATCCCAACTACCCTTAAACTCCAAAACACAAGCCCTAAGCATATCCTCAAGAGTTTGGATAGTTCTTTTGGCAAGGCAACCGTTTGAGGGTGAAAGGTCGTACCTAGCTTTACCTTGGTACGATGACCTCTTTGGAGGGACCTACAAAAGTGAGAAATGAATTGAGTACCATGATCCGATATAATTTGATATGATAGACAAAGGCACCCCATGCAATCTAACCAGCTCATGAATGTCCAATATAGCATAATCTTCGGCACCATAAGTAGTTTTGACTTGTAAAAATGAGCTGACTTTGTCATTCTATCAACGACTACCCAAATACTATAAACCACAACCCAAATAGAATCAAAATGTCTTCTAATCTTAGGCAACCCAACCACAAAATCCATGTTAATTTCCTCCCACTTCCAAGTAGGAATCTCTATATTTTGGGCTAGGGCACCCGACCTTTGATGCTCGGTTCTAACTTATTGGAAAATATGACAACCAAATACAAACTTAGCAACATCTCTCTTCGTACCACCCCACTAATACCCTTCCCTCAAATCTCTATACATCTTTGTAGAACCTTGGTGAATAGAATAAGAAGAACTATGAGCCTCATCTAAAATCTTCTTTCTCAAGTCATCAGCACTAGGCACACATAATCTACCTTGGTACTTAAGGGCACCATTTCCCCCTTGGGAGAATACTTCCACCTTAGCATCTCTTACCAAGGCCTTCAACTCTAATAAGGCAGGGTCCAAATCATGCTTTTCCTTTACCTCCTCAATCAATGAAGATTTAGAACCATCAACAACCACTATACCACCATTATCAACCTTTTCCAACCTAACCTCAAATCTAGCCAGCTAATAGACCTCCCTAGGCACTTCTTTGCTGTTAGCATCAACATGAGATAGACTACCCATAGACACCCTACTTAGAGCATCGACCACTACATTAGCCTTATTGGGGTGATAATGCACACTCATATCATAATCTTTGAGGAACTCTAACCAACTTCATTGTCTTAAGTTGAGATCTTTTTGGGTGAACACATATTGGAGACTCTTATGATCGGTAAACGCATCAATATGAAACCGATACAAGTAATGATGCCAAATTTTCAAAGCAAATACCACAACGGCCAATTCAAGGTCATGTTTAGGATAATTCTTTTCACGCACCTTAAGATATCTAGAGGCATAAGCTTGATCCTTACCATTTTGCATCAAAACATAACCCAAACCAATTCTTGAGGCATCATAATACACAATAAACTCTTCCAACCCTTCCGATAGAGACAAGATAGGAATGGTGACAAGTTTATCTTTCAAAGTTTAGAAGCTCTTTTCACACTCGTCGGTCCACACAAATTTTTCCTTCTTTTGGGTCAACTTAGTCATGGGAGAAGCAATAGAAGAGGAACCACTAATAAACCTCCGGTAGTAACCCACTAAACCTAAGAAACTCCTAATGTTCGATGGAGTCAGGTCAAGGCCAATTTCTAATCACCTCAGTCTTTTAAGGATCCACCTTAATACCATCACTCGACATCACATGACCTAGAAAGGCAACCTCTTTCAAACCAAAACTCATATTTTTCATATTTGGCATACAACTTCTCCTACCTTAAGATTTGTAACACCACCCTCAAGTGATCCATATGCTCCTCCTCACTATGGGAATAGATCAAGATATCATCAATAAAAACTACCACAAACAAGCCAAGGCAGGGTTTAAAGACCCTATTCATAAGATCCATGAAGATAGCCGGTGCATTAGTCTACCCGAAGGACATAACCACAACCTCAAAGTGCCCATATCTAGTCCAGAAGGCCATCTTTGGATGGTCACACTCCCTCACCTTCATTTGGTGATACCCGAACCGACGATCAATCTTAGAGAAGTGACTAACCCCTTGAAGTTGGTCAAAAGTATCATCAATCCTTGCTAGAGGGTACTTATTCTTTATGGTGATCCTATTAAGTTGTAGTAATCAATGCACATTCTAAGGGAACCATCTTTATTCTTCACAAATAACACCGGTACACTCCAAGGTGATTGGTTAGGCCTAATAAAACCCTTTTCCAACAAACCCCTCAATTGCTCCTTCAACTTCTTTAACTTCGTTGGACATACAGTGAGGGAGAATAGAAATGGGTTGAGTATCGGGAAGGAGGTCTATACCAAAATCTATTTCCCTTTCGGGAGGAACATCGGGAAGCACATTAGGAAAGACATCAAAAAACTCATTCATCACTAGGACAGACTCTATAGGAAGGACTTTGGACTCAACATCCTTAACCCTCACAAGATGACACCCCTTAGAAATCAACTTTTGGGCTTTAATACAAGAAATGAATTTACCCTTGACCCCCACTTTTTGACTCTCCCACTCAAGGACGGGTTCATAAGGGAATTGGAATTTGACCCTACGGGTTCTACAATCAATAGAGGCATAATATGCATACAACTAATCCATCCAAATGAATAACATCAAAATCCACCATATCCAACTTAACAAAATCACAAGGCAATATTTTATGCAAAATGAAAATGGGATAATTTCTATAGACCCTTTTAGCAACAATGGATGCACCAACGGGAGTAGACACCTCATATGGCTCACACAATAATTCGAGTTTAGTATGAAACTTTTTGGCAACAAAAGGAGTAACAAAAGAAAGAGTGACACCCGGGTCTATCAATGAATACATATCAAAATCAAAGACTTTTAACATACAAGTGATGATATCTGGCATCTCATCTACCCTTTGTCTCCCTTGAAGAGCATATAACGGATTAAAATTGGGGCACCACCTTGTTGGCATCCTCTTTCCCTAGGATCAATATTTGCATCTTGGCCTTGTGGACGACCATCTCTACCCTTATGTTGATTACGAGGACAATCCATCACCTTATGACCAACTTCACCAGACCCATAACAAGCATTAGTATCCTTCAAACATGGGCCATTGTGACATCTACCATATCTTGGCCACATAGAATTAGGCACCACACCACCACCACCTTGGAACCTTGTGTTATCATTATCAAATGTTCTATTAGGAGCATTGGAAGACCCTTGGCCTTGATGAAATCGGCCACCCTTGGGACTTTGAAATCTACCTTCAAAATGGGCCTTCATGGCCTCACCCATTCTCCTCTTTCTCAACTTTTTCTCCTTTAATTATTCAGCATAAATCATGAGGCGGGATAAGTCCATATCACCAATCAACATGGTGGCACAACATTCTTCATTTATCGAGTTGGACACACCCATCACAAACTTATTCATCCTAGACCTTGGCTCACCCACCAATTATGGAGCATATTTGGAGAATTGATTGAACTTGAGGGTATACTCCCTGACTCTCATCGTCCCTTGCTTTAGATTCATGAATTCCATCATTTTGGCCTCTCTTAGCTCAAGAAGGAAGAACTGGTTGAGAAATGCTGCCTTAAACTCCTCTCGAAGGACCTCATTATTGTTCCCCTTCTCCACTTTCCATTAAGTAAATCATATTTGGGCCACCCCTTTGAATTAGTAGACCGCCAACTATGCTTTTTCGTCTGAGTTAATTTCTATAATAGACAATATTTGTACACCTCATCAATAAATTCTTGAGGATCCTTATCCACTTTAGACCCATGGAACTCCGGTGGGTTCATCTGAGTAAAATCCCTCACCCTTGAGGCTAGAGTAGGAGCATGAGGGGCTTAGGTCCCTTGGTTGATTTGATTAGTCATGGCATGAGCTAGCATGGTAATAGCATTTCAGAACTCTTCATGAGCAGGTTGTTCTTCGAGTGAACGATCTCTTCTTCGTCTTGGAATATGCATGATCTAGCACAAAAAATAGCTTTCATTAGGGGAAAGTCTTGTCTTAACTTCTATAGCACTACATAGACCATGAAGAAGGGAAACATTTCCTAAAATGCCTCATGGACTCTTGCTCATAGTTTTGGTGCACTTCACAACTATAAACAAGCCTCTAATCAACATGGTGTGTTGGATTTAGAGGACCATTAACAACCTAGTGCTCTAATACCAAGTTTTTTACAGCTCAAGCCTAGGCCTAGATGTGACATGATGAATGGAAACCTCAAGGGTCCCCAAACAAGCCTCTTAGAATATCATTTGCACATCCTTGGTCATGGAAGCAATTAAACAACAACAAGAGAGTAAAAATAGGGATAAATGGGCTAAGGGAAGTTTTAGATAACCATAAACAAACAAGAGTCATGAACATAGCATAATTACATCACTTGTCCAATAACACCTCCAATCATAGACTTGAGCAGGGGCTAAGACACTTTCCGGGATCACTCTCAAAGTAGCAAGAGTTCAACTTAAGGAAATAACGTAAGCAAGAGTAGCATAGCTAGTGTCCTCATACTTGAGGACTCACTAAAGCTTATCTTCAAGATGTCACAACTAGCCACATAGAGAATGATCATGAGGAGCTTCAGTTCCTACATTGTAACATCATGTAGGTATAGAGTATGCGTTAGTACATTTGAATGTACTAAGTATGTAGGATGCAATGCAATAAGAGATAGACAACATAGGCAAAGTGCATAAACATAGGCAATATATAGTATGGTAACAATATGACATGCATGATCAATGCTTCAAGTAAAACATGCTTGTATAGAACATAATACATGTGTAGGAAGAGACCATCATCATAGACTAAGCAAACTAGTACTTGGAATCCAAGGAATGTCACCCCCTTGGAAGGTGATTGAGGTGTATATCCCTCAATTGGTAGATGGGCATGTCACCCCCCATCATAGTGGTAAAGGTATATACCCCTCATCATGGTAGATGAGTATGTCACCTCCCATCAAAGTGGCCAAGGTATATACCCCTCAACAAGGTAGATGGGCATAACACCCTCCATTAAAGTGGTTAAGGCATATACCCCTCAACATGGTATGGTCAAATTGAAACACTATAGATACTTTTCATGAATTCATCACATACATACATTACTTTCATCATTATAAAGTCACTTGACTCATAGGCTATGCAATAGATCATCAATAAATTAAGAACGCTTAACTGGACATTTATCAAACACTCGGGTGTGCAATGCTAGTTTAAAATCATGCAATTCAAAAGTGAAATCATGTGAGAAAACTTAAGGTAAATCAACCCACCAACACTTGGTAACACCCTCATGCAAGATACATTGAAACCCCTCATCAAATTTCATAATAAGTCATAGATTCATAACTCAAAACATGATTAAACAGTCTACATTTGATGAAACCCCAACATAGTTTATAATCACATTCATAGTAAGAGATACCCATAAATAATTCAACTTGAAAACATGCAATTTACATAAAAAGGAAGGTTGGGCACCATGGGTGAAAGGACCCAATGGATGAAACCTAGATACCTCAATTTTGGGGATTCCTTTGATGATAATTTGAATGAGAACTTGAAGCTTGAATGATTTTCTTGAGATCCGTAGATGAGTTTGGGACACTTGAATTTGGATGAAATACTTGGCTAAGTATTAGAGAGGGTTATGGGGAATGTCTTGAATGATATGAGGTTAAAAAAATGACTAAGTATAGCTATTTCTACACATAGAAAGGCTTAGGCCCAAGACCTCAAGGCCTTAGACCGAAATACGAAAGACTGGCAACAAAATGCACTACTCCGTGATGGCTCCGCATCGTGGATCCAACCTGCACTGCTTCTGGAAATTGAAATTTTTAGAAAATAAAATTTTTCTACGGTTGCTCTAAAATCTGGGTTATACCTATTCTCCACTAAATTTAATCCCATGATCAAGAATGTGAATTCATATTTTCGATATCACATACGAATTTTGAGATATATGAAAATTACGATTATGGGCATTTTTGAGGCTCATTTTCGGGCACTTTTGGGGCGTTTCAGTTTTACTATGTGTTTGTGAGTTGATTTACATTGAAATTTCTCATGTTATTGTACTCTTAAATAGCATGATTTTGAACTAGCATTACACACCCACACCAAGTGTTTGATAAAATGTCTTGACAAGGATTCTCAAGTTGATGGTCTATTACATAGTTTATAAGTCAAGTGACATTATTATGATTAAGGGATTGTATGTATGTATTGAATTCATGAAAAGTATCTATAGTGTTGCAAGGGTACCACACCTTGTTGGGGGGTGACATTCCCAATCATCTTGTTGAGGGAGTAACATGCCTTAATCACTTGTTGGGGAGGGGTGGTAACATGCCCATACTACCATGTTGAGGGGTAGATACCTTGACCACCTTGTCCCGAGGTGACATTCCTGTACTACCATATTGAGGGATAGATACCTTGACCACCTTGTCATGGGGTGACATGCCTTTACTACCATGTTGAGGGGTAGACACCTTGACCA
This sequence comes from Solanum ossicruentum, assembly GCA_025774065.1. Lineage (NCBI taxonomy): Eukaryota > Viridiplantae > Streptophyta > Magnoliopsida > Solanales > Solanaceae > Solanum > Solanum ossicruentum. Next base: position 7,119 of record JAOTQR010050224.1, read on the forward strand.
CCTTGTCGGGGGTGATATGCCTATACTACCATGTTGAGGGGTAGATACCTCAATCATCTTCCAAGTGGGTTACATGCCTTGGATTCCAAGTAATAGCTTGCTTGGTCTATGATTATGGTCTCTTCCCACACATATAATATATATTTGCAAGTTATATGATTTACAAGCATGTTTTACTACAAGCGTTGATCATGCATGCCATATTGATATTATACTTATCCATTGCTTATGACTATGTATTTTGACTATGCTGCCTTATGTCTTGTTGCATTGCATCCTACATACTTAGTACATTTATATGTACTAACGCATACTCTATGCCTACATGATGTTACCACGTAGGACCAGAGCTCCTCTTCTGAAGATAAGCTTTGGTGAGTCCCTACTCTTACTATTTGATGTCTCTTTATGTTGAACACTTGATACTATGAGGGTGAGCTTGGAAAGTAACTTAGCCCCCACTCCAATCTATGTTAGAGGTGTTGTTGGAATAATTGATGTACTTATGATTTGAGCTTTGACTCTTTTGTATTTTATAAATATTAATACTTCCCTTAGTCCCGCTTCCCTTACTTATATCTCTTGTTGTTTTTTATTTTGCTTCTACGATCAAAGATGTGTGAATGATATGCTAAGTGGATTGTTTGGAATTCCTTCAGGTTCCAATTCGTCGTGTCACGTCTAGGCCCTGGGCTTGGATCATGACACTTATGACTATGTTGAACAGATTGAAGGGGAGAAACTAAAGGAGAGGAGAGTAAGGGATTCCAAGAGAGCCATATTCAATGGTGGGTTCTCTAACTCTAGAAGTGGTGGTGGTAATAGCCGCTTTTAACATGGACAAGGTACAAATTTAAGGGTTGATAATGATTGAGTGCCTCTCCTCAAGGCACAAGGTGAAGGTGGGCTAGCCTATTCTAAATATGGACAATATAGGAGAAGCTACTCGAATAGATGCTTGAGAGACTCAGATGCTTATTTTGGGTGTGGTAGATTGGGCCACAAACTTGTTGACTACCCTTATGTGCCAAAGAAAGGCCAAGGGGACCATCCTCAAGGTAAAGTGGTTTTGGGTGGTCAAGGCAAACCAAAGGCTCAACAAGGTGGTTCTCCTCACAACAATAGGTTCTATGCTTTTCATGCTAGATAGGAGGTGGAGGAGACTTCAAATGTGGTGACTGGTATGTTGAAAGTCCTTGATTTTGATGCTTTGCTTGATCCAAGTGCAAATTTGGATTTTGTCACTCTTTTCTTGGCTATTAAGTTTGGTTTGAATCTTAAAATCTTAACGGAGCCATTCTTAGTTACACTCCCATGGGTGAGTCTATTGTAGCCTGTAGAGTTTATCAGGGTTGTCCTATTTTAGTCTTGCATTAATCCATCCATGTGATCTTGTTTAACTTGAGATTCTTGATTTTAATATCATTCTCGAGATGGATTGGTTGCATGCTTCTTATGCCTCTATAAAATGTAGGACCCGAATGGTCAAATTTCAGTTTTCAAATGAGCCTATTCTTGAGTGAGTGGGTAGTGAGTCCACATTTAAATTTTGATTTATCTCTTATCTCAAAGCCCAAAAAATGGTTTCTAGTGGGTGCGTTTATTATATAGTTAGGATTCAAGATGTTGAGTTTAAATCCCCTACTTTTGAGTTAGTTCCTGTGGTTAATGAGTTTTCGAATGTCTTTCTTGAAGGTTTGCCAGGTATTCCTCTTGAAAATGAAGTAGACTTTGGCATAGATCTTCTTCCTCAAACTCAACCTATTTCCATTCCTCTTTATTTTATGGCACTGGCTGAATTAAAGGAGTTGAAGTATTAATTGAAGGACTTGTTAGAAAGTGTGCTCCTATGTTATTTGATAGGAAAAAGGATGGGTCACTTTGAATGCATATTAATTATCAACAACTGAACAAGGTGAATATAAAGAACAAATATCCGTTGCCAGGGATTGATAATTTATTTGACCAGTGATAAGGTGCTACTTATTTCTCCAAGATCAATCTTCATTCCAGTTATCATCAGTTGAGGATAAGGGAATGTGATATTCCAAAGACAACTTTTCAGACTAGGTATGGGCACTTTGAGTTTATGGTAATATCGTTTGGGTTGACTAATATGCTTTTGTAGTTATTTCCATTGATGATATTCTAATTTATTCCCGGAGTGAACTCTTTTGAACAGATCTTGTTGAATGAATTGATTCATTGTTGTATGACCTACTTGTTAGACAATTTATTCCTACTCGGATCCGCCGTACTTCCTTTGACTACTCCTATGATATAGTGAAAAGAGCATATGGATCATTTGATGTTGGTTCCTCTATTTTTGAGGGACTAACAATTATTTTCCAAGTTTAGTAAATATTAGTTAAAGTTGCATGAAGTAGCCTTTCTTGGTCATATGGTACCTAGTAATGGTATTAAGGTTGATCCAAGGAATAGTAAGGCAGTGAAAAATTGGCCTAGACCGTTGACTCCTTGAGATATTTAGAGTTTTCTTGGGTTAGCTGTCTATTATCAGAGGTTTGTTTGAAGGGTTCATCCATTGCTTCACCATTGACTAATTGACTCAAAAGAAGGCTAAGTTAATACAGATAGATGAGTGTGAGAAAATATTTCTGACCCTGAAGGATCAACTTACCTCGGCTCTTATTTTGAACCTTGCAGATGGCTTAGATGGATTTGTGGTATATTTTAATGCTTCTCGGATTGGTTTGGGGTGTGTGCTCATGCAACATGACAAGATGATAGCTTATGCATCTAGATAGTTGAAGGTGCATGAACAAAATTATCTGACTCATGATCTTGAATTAGCGACTATGGTGTTTACTTTGAAGATTTGGCGACATTATTTTTATAGGGTCCATGTTGATGTATTCACTAATTACAAGAGCTTGCAATATATGTTCACTTAAAGGGATCTAAACTTGATGCATAGAAGATGGTTGGAACTTCTCAAAGACTATGACATGAGTACGCAATATCATCCCGACAAGGCAAATATTATAGCTGATACCCTTAGTAGACTATCTATGGGTAATATGGTTTGTCTGGATGAGACCAAGAAGGAGTTGGTAGAGGATGTGCACTGGTTGGCTAGATTGGGTGTTAGATTAGCTTATTCTAATGATGGTGACATTCATGTTCAAAATATGGATAAGCCTTATGTGGTTGTTGATGTCAAAACACAATAAGACATTGATCTATTATTGGTTTAGTTGAATAAGTTGATTGTTGAAAAGAAGATAGAGGTTTTCTCCTAAGGGTGGAGATGGTGTACTTTGGTATCAAGGTCAGTTGTGTATTCTGGACATCGATGGTCTTAGAGAGAAGATTTTGAGAAAGGCCTATAACTCTCCTTATTCTATAGATCCGAGATCCACCAAGATGTATCGGGACTTGAAAGAAGTTTATTGAAGGAATGACATGAAGAAATACATAGCCAAGTTTGTATTGGAATGCCCTAATTGTCAACAAGTAAAGGTGGAACACCAAGGGCCAATGGTTTAGCCCAAGATATTGAGATTTCTACTTAGAAATGAGAGGATGCTAATATGTACTTTGTGATTAGTTTGCCCCATACTCAGAAACAATTCGACTCTATTTGGGTTATTATGGATAGGATGACTAAGTCGTCTCATTTTCTTACCGGTGAAGACTACTTTCAATGCCAAAAATTATGCCAAGTTATATATTTGGGTGTTGGTTAGATCGCACATTGTGCCTTTGTCTATTATATTGGATTATGGTACCTAATTTAGTTCTTGCTTTTGGAGATTGATTCAAAAAGGGCTTGTTACTATGGTAAAGTTGAGTATAGCTTTCCATCCTCAAATCGATGGACAAACCAAGACAATAATTCAAACTTTGGAATACATGTTGAGGGTTTGTGTGTTAGAGTTCAAAGGAAATTGAGATAATCATCTACCGCTTATTGATTTCACCAACAACAATAATTATCATGCTAGCATCAGGATGGCACATTTGAGAATTTGTACAATAGATGTAGATCCCCAATAGAATGGTTTGAAATAGGTGAGATGGCATTGATTGTCCCAGATTTGGTATTAGAGTCTATAGAGAAGGTTAAGTTGATTCAGGAAAGGTTGAAAATGGCTAAAAGTCATCAAAAGTCCTATTAAGATATTAGAAAAAGGGATCTTGAATTCCATGTCGGTGAGTGGTCGCAAGTGAAGATTTCACCCATGAATGGTGTGATGTGTTTTGGTAAAAAGTGCAAGTTGAGTCCTCGATAAATAGGCCCTTATGAGATTGTTGAGCGCATTAACAATGTAGCTATAGATTGGACTTTCCTTCGGACATGATTTCTATTTACCCAGTTTTATGTTGAGGAAGTTGTTTGGTGATCCTAGTACAATTGTTCCCTTGAAAGTGTTGATGTTGAGGAAAACTTGACCTACGAAGAAGTGCTGGTTGAGATTTTGGATAGGCAAGTGAAAAGGCTTCACGTTAGGACATTGCTTCGGTTAAAGTTCTTTGGAGGTACCATCATGTTGAGAGTGCTACTTGGGAAGCGAAATCAGATATAATGGAGCAATATAGCTACCAATTACATTCTACCAAGCCTAAGGTATGAGGTTCTTCTTATTCAAATGGTCTGAATTTCTTCATTTCTATGTCTTCATGTCATGACATGCATACATATGCACGACACTAATTTGAATGCTGTTTTAGCATAGATTTAATGATTTCATGGTTTGAAATGTTGATTATGCATTGTACATTCATGATTAGGTTGTTTCATGTTCAATTCAAGCCTTTCAAGCCATGTTCTAGCTCATTCGAGGATGGATGTTCCCAAGGGGGAGTGATGTATAAAATTAGGTTTCGAAAAGATTTCAGCCTATGGTGATCTCCAAGTAGTCCTCCATGGCCTGTAGTGTACTCCACGGATCGTGAAGGGTACCGTGGAGGGAGCCTTGGTCCTTTATAGGCCTATTTTGTGTCTTTTCGGGGGGGGGGGGGAGGTAAAGAGGTGTGCCCACTACAGTGCACACCATTGCTCGTAGTGCATGCCACAAGCCATGGTGTGTCTCATGCAGCATGGCCTTCACAAGGCCCCCCACTGTTTGGTTCATGTGACCCACCACGGACCGCTGTACGGCCCATGGTAGATGCCACGACCCACAGGGGGTTCTATGAAAAACACCCGACATCACTCTAGGCTTGTTTTAAGTGGTGTCTTTTTGGTAATTTGGCCATGCTCCTTGATATTTTAGGACTTTTATGCACTCCTTAATACCCCTAAATCAACCCTTTGTCATTTTCATGCACTTCATTTCAAGTCCAACGCCTAATTCCTAAAATCTAAGTCTCCAAACACAATTCAAGCCTAGACCTTGAAGATTCAAGCTAAAAGCTCAAGTGTGTTTTCAAGTTCAAGTCTATCTCATCTCAAACTCTCTAATTTAAGCAAGGCATGTGTGGTTTCATTAATTATTCCCTTTTGATCATGAAGCCCAACTTCTATTCTTCAATTTTCATGAACTTTAAGTGAGATTCAAGACTAATTTTCATGATTTGGTTTCAAATTGTTAAAATTATGTTATGGGTTCTTCTTAAATGATAATTTAAGCATGAATTGCTTCTCATTACATTGACTGACATAGTTTACATGAGATTTGAGCTTGCATGTCCCTTTAGACAGAGAATCCATGCACGGATAGTTTCAATTATGGTCCGAATGTTGATTTCTTCATGATTAGTTTCATGTTTTAAGTATGAATTTCAAGTATCCAAGATTTACTTCCTCATATAAGTACATTCATGCGCAAGGCTTCTACTTGAGGTCTTGGTTAAGAAAATGGTTTCAATTATGGACATGAACATGATTTCTACACGAATACGTTATAACTTGATTATGAATCCTATTATGACTAAGAAATGGCTTTAAGCATTTATGGGTGTTTATACACCATCATATACAAGTATGAATGAACTACTTCTATGCAACTATAGTTTACGCTATGGTTTGGCTTTTAAGCCAAAGTATACATAAAAACGAATTGAAATGGTGTATGATCCTAAGCATGTATATATACTATGTATCCCATGGATGATGACTTAGTATCACATGAGATTGAGGATTTTGTACTATCACCCACCAAGTGGGGTTATGGAAATGATTTTACCCACCAAGTGGGCTTATGGAAATGTTTTGCCACCCACCATATGGGATTATGAAAATGTTTTCTACTCACCATGAGAGGTTATGAAAATGATTTTACGCTACTACCACTATGTGTGAGGTTATGTTGGTTACTCATGGACTCTCTATGGGAGGTTATGTGGATACTCTTGGACTCACTATGTGAGTTTATGTGGGTATCTTGGACTCACTATGTGTGGTTATGTTGGCTACTCTTGGACTCAGTATGTGAGGTTATATTACCAACTATGTGGGGTTATGTCTCATGTTATGTTGGTTATGATCATCTCCATATATGTTTATGTATTATGACATTCATGCATCATGGTATCTTATGGCATATTGTTATAACTACCTTTCTATATATATATATATATGCCCTTGTACATTCAAAAGTAGTAATGCATACCCTATGCCTACATTATATCGCAATGCGAGAGCATGCGATACCTTTGTTCATCTTCGTAGCTAGATCAAGATATTTCCACGATCCTGATTGGGGGAGTCCTCCAGCTTTGAGGACAAAGCCTATTACTTTTTCTCTTATGCTTTATCATGTATTAGAGATAGCCTTTCTTTACTATTGAGGGTGAGCCAGGGTATGTATGAGCCCCCATTTCATGTTATAGTCTAGTGGCATGGTTTGAACATATGTATATACTTCAGATTCATACTTGTACACTTTCCCGTATGATCTATCCTTGACTCATGTTGTGTATGTGCTTCCGCATAGGTATTTCTTTGATCCACCTTGAATGCTTGTATGCATGCTAAGCGTTAGTTTGAGGTTCCTTCGGGGATCTCATTCACCATGCTAGGCTAGGTCTTAGGCTTGGTCATGACACAAAAACTCTAAAATACTGACCTTCACATGGTCAAACAAATAAGTATGTCTTTATTGATACTTGACGATGGACAAAAATAGAAATCATATTGAGTATACATTTTTCATGGTTATGACTCTCTCTCTGTTTCAAGAACCTGAATGATCAAAGTGAAATGGCTAAATTCTTTTATACGAAGATTAAAGCCATTCCCATCTTCTTCTGAAAAACTTAAATCAATTTTGAGTTTGTTGCTTGATATCTTCGGTCATTGTCGGAGATTTAAACTAACTTGATAACATCAATTATCAAATGTACATGTGATCGTTAGATGAATTATGATTCAATGGACTTGCCATTTTGTCCTTGTAATACTTTTAAAATAGTATTATTTTTAGATTTGGTGTCAATATTAGAGATGGTTCCAACTTTTACTAACACAACCTCTTACCAAACTTTAAGATCAAGCATTGGCAATAAAGTATATAATTAATATAAAGAGTTAGATTAAGTACTTCCGCTATAAAGAGCAGGTCATGATAAGTCACTAATTGATGTTTTCTCCTTTGCAATTTTGTACTCCTTGTGCGCGCTCTGTATTTGCCAATACCGACTTGATTCTTTTAAACTTTGGGAGGATTTGTCAGTACATGTGTCTAATTAGTGCAAAACACAACGAAAGTATTTAGAAAACACTTTAAAGTAATATGATGAAATCAAGATAAAATAAGATTAGATATTGTTTGATTGATTATAATGAGGCCACAGTGAGTGTAACTGCGCCTTATGCTTGAAGATTTCGTCATCAACATCTTTATGATTTCACTGTTCCTATACTCAAAGAAAAATTTTAGTTTGAGAGACTATTTTGTGTTGGACTTGTCCTCATGCTCCGTCATGCAATTGACTAGCACATTTGTACTCACTTTGAAATGTAGTCTTAGTGGAATATTTGAAGACCCTCCTAAAAAATGTTGCCCAGTTTATAATATGGAAGAACTCTTTTGAATTTAAAAATTGCCTATCATGGATTTTGAGGTCCCTTCTCAAAATTCTGCCCCAGTTTGCTTGAATGTAGCAAATGACAATTGTCTTATTTTATTCAACAATAACAGGATCTCTAGTAAAAACATTAGTCAAACTAGCACCTTCACAATTTATAGTTTTTTTCTTTACCTTTTGAAAATTTTAGTCGGAGAAGGAACCTTTGGAGACTTTAGACCTCGTGAAATATAAATATTTGGTCAGCTCTATTGACATCCAATTTTTACCCTCCACAACATGAATTAATTATGGAGCTTCTAATTTTGACAATTTGAAATAATTAGTTTTCAAAATACAGAAAATTATTTTTAAAATAAATGCATTTATTTTAAGAAGTATTATTTCGGAATTAATCTGATTATTTTAGATTGATAATATTAAAAGTTCTTAAGTTAATTTGTATTACTTCATTGTATAGTCGAATTATCCATTCAATTCAATTTGATTACGTTTTGTAGTCAATCGAATTTAAATGGCCAAAATTACAATCAATTGGCCAAATTTTAAATTGAATCCCTTACACCTTATACCCTTCATCTTCAGATTTGGTTTAAATCCATTCCTCGCCCAATTCCGATCCCATTCCCAGCCCAATTATAATTTCTTACCTGGCCCAAATCCCATTTACATCAGCCAACATATATATAATACTACATATACGCGCGTGGGGGCCAGACGCCCCCAATTCCCCTTTTCTTTGCCTTTTCCCTTAAACATACACACACTCTCCCCTTTCCTTTCTCCTTCAATGCCAAACCAACTAAGAAAACCAGCAAACTAAACCCAAAAACGCCAAAACCACTTCTCCCTCGACGTTCGTCCAACAAACTCCGTACATAAGTCTCACCATCTCCCCTCTCCTTCATCCTTGCTCGAAATTGAGTCGTCCACCTCCCCTCGTCCCAACGACCGCTATATTTCCTTTGGGATTTTTGGATTCAAAAATAGGAAAGAATTTGGGGATTAAAACAGAAATTATCCGTAATTTCTATCCTATTTTCGAACCCTAGAAATCCTTATATATAAGGATATTTTGATTATGCCTTTTTAGGCTTTCTGACTAGTGGATCCGTCTAGTATTTTCGTTTCTAGAGTTATACCCTGGCAAGTTGAATCACTATTTGGCCGGTGTGGAGTATGACATCGGTATTCCATACTACAACTCATATAGTTTTGTCGGTTATGGTATTATTCCCACACTTATTTGCTTATGTGCTTCTCTATGCATTTTCATGGCATTACGTTACGCTTTACTTTGGAACTGAATATATTGTTTAAGCTTGGAGTTTGTCATATTGGGTAAGTATTCTTTGTCATTATATTCACTTGTTTCATAGCATACCCGCATACTTAGTACATTTCATAGTTTTGACCGCATTTTTGCCTACATGCTATAATCATGATGGGATAGGTGATCTACCTTATTCTCCTCCACGTGGCTAGATTGCTCTTGAAGACTTTGAGCTTTGTGAGATCCCATTCATTGGGAATAGAACCTTTTTTTCAAGCTTTGCTTTTGTTATTCAGATATTTGATGTACTTTCATTTTGAGTTAGTATTGAGGGGCCTAGACTTGTATTCTTGGCTCTGTTTATTGTCATTGTTTGAGGTGCATTTGGACCATTGCTACAATTGGTATGTTTTAAACTATTTAACTTATGCTTTCGCTTATGATTACAAGTTGTCCCTTAGTCCCATTCCCTATATTTCATCATCTATTTGTCATTTACCATTTAAACCTATAATGTGCAATTATGATTTAAGAGGCTTGTTTGGGGGCCTTCTGGTTCTCATTCGCCATGTCACACCTAGGCCATAGATTTGGGTCATGATAGAAAATATATTCAAAGACCCTTAATTTGATAGGTAGTGAGTCATATAATTCCTTATGTAATGAGAGATATGGGCATTTGAAGTTTACCCCTACTCATATCAAAACTTAGCCAATAGGAATATTTTTTGAACTTGACTTGGCTTTGGAGGTTGCTTATGACCCCAAACCACATATGATATACTTTTAATACTTAGTAAAGGACTTTAATATAAATAACTTCGAAGTGTAGTGATCCCCTAGTTCAGAGCCTTAAGTACAAAAATGTTAGCTTGAAACATGACCTGAAGTCTTGTTTAGGGGGGTAACTTACGTCCAGTAAGTGGATATACAACCCATAGGTTTCGTTCTTAACATAGAACTTCAAGAAGGGAAAAAGTTTCTAAGTGTGGAGTAACCCATGGACCAAGTGACGACATATAGATTACCTTACGGCTCATAGATAGTTTCATGAGTGGGACCAGAGACATGAAGAAAATTTGATGTTATCAGATAGCCCATGGAGTAGCATACGACCCATAATATATGTCCATGGTTTTGAGTCCAGCAAAGTTTGTTTTCAGGAAATTTTAGATGTGTTATCAGATGAAGGGACTTTTGGCCTGTGGATTAACTTACAACATAATCAAGGTCACGTAGGTTGATTATGATAGTTTAAATGAGATGCAATTTTGTCATTTCAGTCTTTTCAATTGCTAAACTATGTCACTTTAGGGACGGGAAAGGGACCCTAAATCAGCCTTTAAGCCCTAAGAAGCTCTCATTCTCCTTATCTTTCAACTCTAAAAATTCTCTAAGGCAAAAGGCTTTCAAGAACAAGGTTAGGGTTTCCAAGGTTTCTTTCTCAAAGGTTTCAATTTCATTTCTTGCGAGTTCCCCAAGCCCCAAGGTATGGGTAACCTTCGGCCCATAAAGTTACTTATTAAGTATTTTACCTTTTCTTTAAGTTCCTCAAGTTAATATGCATACTCATGATGATTTCATGATATTTATGTTATTAAATGATACTTATGAAGTCCAACAACTATTTTGCAATGTGTATATACATGCATATTTGACTAATGATGGTGATTTGATGATGGATTTCGATATGATAAAGGTTGGGCATTTTCAATGTTACTTTAAAAGAGAATTTCTTATGACTTATGTAATTTATAATTGTTCCATATTGAATCCTAATCCACCTAGTTTTCAAGTAAAACTTTCTACGAATTATTATTATGATTAGGGCATTAATGAAGAGCTTCAACATTAAGTTAATCAAAGATATGAGTTTGATGATAATTTCTCTAAAAGATGTTTGAGAAAGGTCCCCAAGATGAAAGAACAATTCTCACTTGGTGGGTCCTAAGTTCGAGCTACTCCTATGATTGCTACTTATGATTCTGTGTTGAAATTTAAAGATTTCCATAGGATGACTTAGCATCAAATGTGATATTTCGGTGGGATTCGATAAGGGAACCTTAGAAGTAACCCTTTGTCATATTAACTATGTGCCACCATAGGAGCCCTTGTAGGCTGGGCTAGTGGATTCACGTAGGTCATCTATGTTATTATGATGCATGCAATGTTGACGGAGTTCCACCCAATAAGTGGTCTCCTCGTGCTAATTAGGTGGTTATGTTGGATTCCATGTAGTAGCTCACATGGTCTTATATGTCGGTTAAGGTATATTCCCACAAGCCTTATGATTTTATGTTATGTTTTCATTATATGTGCTTTCTTATGCAGTTTCTCATATTGACCTTGAGCCATATTTCTTGTGTATGCTTAAGCTAACCATATGTTTCTTTTATCAAATGTATACTTATATGTTATGTTTAATAATGATGGCATTATAATTTCATCCATGCATTGCATCTCATGTACTGTCATGACTTAGGCCTAGGGCCTAGGAGTGACATGGTGAATGGAACTCAAGAGTCCCCAAACAAGCCTCATAGTATCCGTATAAACATCATCAGTTTGGAAGCACATAATTAATTAACAAGCACATAGTTCTACGGGAAATGTGGATCTGGACTCAAGTTATGGGGATGTCATCATAAAAGAGATTTACATGGATTCTTGTAGCTCATACCACATAAGAACTAAGGGGCGAGTAAGTATGACTCACTGTATGGGGATAAAAGGGACTTAGGACTTTCAACATTCCCACATCTCTTCATAAGCATTACATCATAACACCAACAACAAGAGATAGACATAAATATAACCTCTATAAGCAATAGACATACCCATAACAAGTCCATACATAGAGTTTACATGATGTCCAAAAATTCCTCTTGTTCATAGAATAGGACGGGGGCCAAGACATGTCCTAAGCTCACCCTCAAAGTAAAGAAATAAGTGAATATAACATAAAAGTTAGATTGAAGGTGGGTCTTGTCCTTGGAGTAAAAGGACTCACTACTAGCAAGTTCACAATCCAATCTAGCCGTCAAGAGGTGAATAAAGATACTCTCCGGTCCTTACATGGTTAGATAATGTAGGCAAAAGTATGTATTAATATGTTTGAATGTACTAAGTATCTGGGCATGCAAATGCTTATGAACAAATTAACTTGCACTTAATGTTAGATGACAAGAGCACATATATAGAAAGAAATATATAAGAAAAAAATGTAATATCAATATGCCATGAAATCCAGATGCATAAATGCCATAATACTTCAATATACGGGGATGTGACCTCAACCAACATATAAGACCAAGAAAACTACTACTTGGAATTCCAATGTTCACCCAATACTGGAGGAAAGGGTGTTCTCCTTGACAAAGGTACACCATACTTCTCCTTACGAGCCTTCTATTTTAGAGCAGTAACCTTACCTTGCGAGCTCCCATTTCGGTAAGGATTTTAAAAACATAATCATCCCTTAAAGGGACATAAACATGAACCTATGTTTGGCACATAGTTATGAGAAAGTAGTATTTATATAAGAACCCTTGGGTATACTCATTCTCTTCATTCTCATTCGGTGCTAAGTCATCATCCCATGAGAATACATATTGTAAAGACCCAGATTTCATGATACTTTATTGATGCTTAAATCATGTTTTTATAGGCGTGATACCCATGAAGAATGCTTATGTATGGCTTAATAAGGTATTGAGGCTTCGTGGCCCTACAAGGAACTTCCCACGAGTCGTGGTCCTCACCATTAGCCGTGGAAGGGGCCTTTAGAAGGTGCCCCAGCCTTCCAGCCAAGAAATTAGCTAAGATAGTCACTACATGGCTCTTGCATGAGCCGTGCAAGCCACCACGAGCCATGGTAGGGTCGTGGAACTCACCGCAAGCCATGGTGAGGTGTTTTATGAAGACCTTATCCTAAAATGTCCTAAGTATAAAATTACCTTCTCGAAACTTTAGTCACTTTCATGTACTGCATGCCTTTGTAGGACTATATGCCTTCCACAGGAGTAACCATGTCTGATATTTTGGCCAAAACCCTTAGCACAGACCGTTACACGATCCGTGGTCCTCTGCACGGATAATGGAGCCCTTCCACGGGACCCTTGGACTCTTTTTGAAGCTCATTTCATTAATGAATTTCTCATAATTTTGGTGATTCTTAAGGGTTGTTTGTGACTTTCTAATCTATCCCAAACCCCTGAAAAGACCTATACTCCTATATTCTTATTCAAATTCATTCAATACACTTGGAATATTCAAATTCTCTCTTCTAAGAACTCCTCTCAAGTGTGCCATTGGAGATTTAGCTTGGCGCTTAAGGAAGGGTCTTATTCTCCAATTAATTTATGCTTAGTTCTTAATTATCTAAGGTATATGGGATTGCTTCATGGTCCCTTTCAACCATGAAGATCCCAAACACTTTTACTCTTTGATTTATGAAATTTAAGCTTACTATAAATATGGATCTGTTAAATTATTGTATATTTGATTCAATTGAGATATGAGTAATGTTTAATTGATGTTTTAAAATGAATTAAGCCCTATTATGTTGAATTGCATTGTTATATTGATGACTTGAATATGCATGTCCCCTTAAATGTTAATTTAGGCATGGGTAATCTCAAGTACGATTTAAATGTGAATTTTTCATGGATTTACTTGAATTTCATATTATATTATTGATTTAAGTATGAATCTCTATTCACCATGCTATTATCTCATAATTCATGTTATATACATACATAAACATTGAATTTTCATGAAGATTATGACGTGGGATAAGACACAATTATGTTTATGAATATGAATTTAAGGAAAGTATGGTTATTTCATGACATGTGATCACATAACGTCTATGATATGACTCTTTAAGTAATTATGGGTATTTACACCAATTTTACAAGTATGACGAGCTATTCATATGCATGAAAGTATGATATGAAGTATGATTTGACTTTTTAGCCCAAGTATACATGATTATGAAGTATGTTTGGCTTTTAAGCCTAAGTATGCATTGAAAGGATTTGAAAAGACTTATGCCTCTTTTTAAAGCACATATATGCATATGTATTCTCGTGGAATAATGACTTAGCACTAAATGAGATTGTAGGTGGGAGGGCTATCCCCAAGGGCCCTTACTCTTCCCCATTAACAATGTGTCAAACATAGGTTCATGTTTATTCCCCTATGTGGTGATTATGCTATAATGATGAAAATTCCTTGCTGAAATGGTGTGTCCTATAAGGTAAGGTTTCTCTCCAAAATGAGGGGCCAGTAAGAAGGAGTAGGGTGTACCCTTGTCAAGTAGATCCCCCTTTCTTTGATTAGGGTGTACATCAGAATCCCAAGTAATAGCTCACTTGGTCTCTTTTATGTCGACTGAGGTCACATCCCCGCTATGTCTGAAGCATTATGGCATGGCATATATATTTCTTTCTAAATATGTGTCCTCATCATCTAACATTGAATTTGGGTTTAATGAGTTCATATGCATTGCATGCCTGCATACTTAGTACATTCAGACGTACTAACACGTACTCTTTTTTCTACATGATCTAGCTATGTAGGGACCGGGGACTATCATCATCCACCTATTGATGGTTAGCTTGGACTGTGGAGATTGCTTGTGGTGAGTCCTATCATCCAAGGACAAACCACCTTCTATTTACCTATTGTGATATTTCCACTTATGTCTTTACTTTGAAGGTGAGCCCGGGACATATGTTAGCCTCCGTACTATTATATGACTTAGAGGAATTGTTGGACAACATGTAAATTCCATGTACAGATTTGTGATATGTCGAGCTGTTTGCTTATCGAAATTATGATTGTGGCTACCTTTTGATGTTGGTGAGATGATGATATGTTGTTGTTGAGATGTGAAAATATTAAAAGTCCAAAGCCCCTTCTATCTCTATAACATAAGTTATACTTACCCACCCTTTAGTTTTTGTGTACTATGTGCAATGTGGATCATGCTACCCCTATCCCTATGACATCCCCATAGTATGAGTCATACTTTTTCATCCCTTAGAACTATGTGTTTATTGCTTTATTATACACTTTTGAACAAATGATATCTATGTAGATGCTATAAGGCTTGTCAGGGGACTCTCAGGTTCCTATTTGCCATGTCACCACTAGGCCTGAGTCATGACAAGCTTGGTAGCAGAGCAGTAGGTTTATAAATGATCTTGGATTCCAACATGCCACGTCAAGTAGAGTCTTATTCATTTGTGTAAAATGCACCATACATATGAGTAGGAGGCCATGATGGCGTTAGGAATTGTCTCACTTTTACATGTCTTATGTCATGCTTTGGACCGTGTCTTAAGACTTCCTAACTTTGACAATGTCCTTGGTGCCTTACAGAAGATGCCTCATAGAAGAGCCCAAGGCAAGACTCGATCAATGAGGACCAAGTCCCTCAAGAGTCTACGGGAGATCAGATTATTCTAGATTAATTCTGGACTGCCATTGCCATGCTTTCGAAAATGGTAGCCATCCAGGCTAGGTAGGCTAATCTACCTCCTCATAGTTCCACTCCGACTGTTATGGTGAGAGATTTCACCCGGATGAATCCTCCGGAATTTTATAGGTTCTAAGCTGATGATGATTCTCAAGACTTAATTGATGAACTCTCTAAGATGTTGACTATTATGGGGGTGACATAAGAAGATAAAGCTAAGTTAGCTGCCTATCAATTGAAGGATATGGCTCAAGTGTGGTACACCCAATGGTTGATGGAGAGGATTGGTGATAATGGGGTTGGTTGGGAAGAGCTCAAGTTTGCTTTTCTGGATCGTTTCTTTCATCTTGAGCTTAGGGAGGCCAAAGTGATAGAATTTTATCAACCTCAAATAGAGTGGTATGAGTGTGAGTGAATATTTTCTCAAATCAAAGTATGCTCCTATGCTAGTGGCTGACACCCGTGCAAGAATGCACCAGTTTATTTCTAGGATCTTTGATTTGGTTGTGAAAGAATATCATATGACTATGCTTATTTAGGATATGGACATCTCTAGGATCATGACTTATGCTTAATAAATGGAAGGGGAAAAGCACAAGTGAAGAAAGATGAATGATTTCAAGAGAGCTTGTTATAATGGTGGGTTCTCCACCTCTAAGGGTGGTGGTGGTGGTTATGGTCACTTTCAACAAGGCCAAGGTTCTGATGCAAGGGTCACCAATGCTAGGGTGCTTTCTCCCAATATGTAGATTAGAGGTTGGCCAATGCTTCCTCGGTGTGACAAGTGTGGGAAGAATCACTAGGGTGCATGTTGGGAAGACTTAGGTGCATGTTTCGGGTGTGGTGATATAGCCACAGGATTGCTAATTGTCCTGAAGCTGCCAAGAAGGGTTAGGGTCAAATGACTCATGGTGAACAAGTCTAACTAAGGGTTCCTCAAGGTGGTGCCCCCCCAGAAACAACAGGTTCTATGCTTTGCATGCTCAATAGGAAGTAGAGGAGACTCAAAATGTAGTGGTTGGTATGTTAAAAGTCTTTGATTTTAATGTTTGTGCTTTGATTGAACTAGGAGCAAATTTTTCTTTTGTAACTCCTCTTCTGGCTGTTAAATTTGGTTTGAGTCCTAAAATCTTGAGGGAGCCCTTTTCAGTTTATATTATCGTGGGGTAAGTCTATTATTGCCCAAAGAGTTTATCGGGGTTGTCCTATTTCTATTTTGCATCAAGTCCTTGATCTTGTGGAACTTGGATGTTTAGTATTGATATTATTCTCAGGATGGACTAGTTGCATGCTTTATATGCCTCTATAGATTTTAGAACTCAAGTCAAATTCCAACTCTCAGATGAGCCCGTTCTTGAGTGGAAGGGTAGTGATTCTGCTACTAAGGGTCGGTTTATCTCTTACTTCAAGGCCTAAAAGATGATTTCTAAAAGGTGCATCTATCATATTGTGAGGGTTCGATATATGGAGTTTGAGTCACCCACTCTTAAATCAATTCCATTGGTCAATGATTTTCCAGGTTTTTTCCCCAAAGATTTCCCCAGTATTCCTCTTGAAAGGGAAGTAGACTTTGGCATAGATATCTTTCAGAATACTCAACCTATTTTCATTCCTCCTTATTGTATGACATTGGCTGTGTTAAAGGAGTTTAAAGATCAATTGAAGGACTTATTGGAGAAAGACTTTATTAGACCAAGTATATTGCCATGGGGTGCTCCAATGCTATTCGTAAGAATGAAAGATGGATCTCTTCGGATGTGCATTGCTTATAGACAATTGAATAAGGTAACCATCAATAATGAATACCTATTGCCAAGTATCGACAACTTATTTGATCAACTTCAAGAAGCTACCCACTTCTCAAAGATTGACCTCTGTTCCGATTATCATCAATTGAGGGTGAGGGAGTGTGATATTCCCAAAATGGCCTTTTGAACTAGATATGAGCATTTTGAATATATGGTGATGTCATTTGGTTTAACTAATGTTGCATCTATGTTTATGGTTCTTATGAATTGGGTGTTCAAACCATTTTTTGACAGTTTTTTGGTTGTCTTCATCGATGATATTCTGATTTATTTCCAAAGTGAGTGGGAGCATTGGATCATTTGAGGTTGGTTCTCCAGATTTTGAGGGAGAAATAATTATATGCCAAGTTTAGCAAATGTGAGTTTTGGTTGGGTGAAGTAGCCTTTCTTGGTCATGTGGTATCTAGTGATGGTATTAAGGTTGACCCAAAGAAAACTGAGGCCGTAAAGAATTAACCTAGACTATTGACTCCTTTAGATATTCGATGTTTTCTTGGGTTGGCTGGTTATTAGAGGAGATGTTTTGAAGGTTTCTCATCCATTACATCTCCAATCACCCAGTTGACTCAAAATAAGGCCAAGTTTATATGTTCGGATGAGTGTGGGAAGAGCTTTCATACTTTGAAAGATCGACTTACATCGGCTCCTATTTTGACTTTACCGGATGGCTTAGATGAGTTTGTGGTGTGTTATGATGCTTCTCGGATTGGTTTGGGTAGTGTGCTCATGCAACATGATAAAGTGATATCTTATACATCAAGGCAATTAAAGGTGCATGAACAAAATTACCCAACTCATGATCTTGAGTTAGCGGTTATGTGTTCTCTTGGAAAATTTGGAGACACTATTTATATGGGGTTCATGTTTATTTGTTCACGGATCACAAGAGCTTGCAATATGTGTTCATTGATGTCACCCAAGCTACACCTCCTTTTTTGAAGGTTAAAACAGTCATTGTCAAGATATATAACATAACTAAGGTTAGGGTCGAACCCACAAGGAATATGGTAGGCTTAGAACAATTCTAAGAAATACGAGTTGATTTACCTATTTATCTCACCAAAGATTGGGGGGGGGGGTTCTAAAACTACAGAAATATATCTTAAAGTAAGACAAGGGTGTCAAACTAGTAAGAAGAGTAACTAGGGTATTGTGTTCCTCATGATTCTCTAACTTGATAATACCAGATAATCACATTCTTTTCTAGTATACATCATGCAGAACGGTAAGTTAAGTTTACCAAACCCTTTGATCCCGGCGAAAGGTAAATTTCACTATGTGATTTGATCCATCCCTGTAGTGTGACATTATTAACCCTTACCTATTATTCTAGTCAACCTCCCCTTGGTCCAGTTTGGTTGATTAGAGGAGGTACATCAATCAAAACCTATTAATTAATCTCTTTTCCTTTTCATTACTACTTTGATCTATTCCGTAACGCTAGAGAGTTCTAACGTTGGCCACCATTAAAAAGGAATTAAAACGTAGATAATTAATTAATACATGCATGCACACTTTCCAAGAATTAAGAATTATCCAGTTTTACCTTGTTAGTTCTTCAAGGTTCCTACAACCCTAGTATGGATTTATCTCTCATTATCATTGTAGATGCAAGAATCATGATATTGAACAACATAATTAAGTTCTTACAAGAATAAAATTAAGAGCAAGAAATCCAAGCTCTTCAATGAAAATCACAAGTACAAATTAAGATCACAATATATTGGTTTCCAAGTGTCTCACAATGTTTCTCACGTTCTCTACTGACTCTTTCTGGTTGCGCACCAAAAATTAACCTAAAAAAACCTATTTATAGTATTTAAAATACAAAACTAAATCAAAATAGGAGAATTGAGTTTGGCAGGCTCTACGACCATCTCTACAGGCTGTATAAAGTTCTACGACCTGTAGGCAGGGCTTCGTGGACTTCATCTTCAATTCTGGGGTTGACTTCTATGAGACTTAACTACAGGCCGTATATAGAGTTACAACTTGTGAAGGGTTTCATCTGATGACTTTTCAGCAACTCCGCACTTTCTGATCCTCAGGGTACGACACAATATCTACGATTCCTACAAAGTTTTATTACTCGTCTACATGTTCGTAGATTCAACTTTAGAAAATCTCCCCTTCACTAGACTTTGCTGCGAAATTAACTCTACGGCCCGTGGAAATTTCCATGCCTCGTAAAGGGTGTCATAGGACAACAAAAATGTCAACTTCTATTCACTTAGCCCAAAATCATGTCAAACCCTGTGTTCCTGCAAAGCAAACATAAAAATGCATGAACTCTACTAACATCGCTTTAAGAACACACAAAATTCCAAGTTTTAAGCATAAAAAAGTGTTATATTTTGACAGCACATCAACACCATCAACTTAAAATTATTGTTTGTCCTCAAGTGATGGACTCAATCTACATAAGCAGTATAGTAACATATAGACACCCTCCACCACTCATAAATGCATATTAGATAGCTATCAAGTGAACCAATGCAGATCAATACATGCGACAGTGCAACTATGACAAACAAGGCAATCATCAATGAGCAACAATCACTGAGTTAGTCTAAATCAATAGTCTAATGCAAATGCCCTCCCAAAAAGAAGTCTCGTATCCCACTCATGATGATATTTTTCAGATTCAATGCTTGGGACTACAAAAAATCACTCACTCTCACAAGTTTTATTCAAATAACATGCTCAATACCATATGCTTAACCTTCAACTACTTAGACTAGGATCACCATAGGACTTTCTTGGCTTGTAACGTAAGCTTAGGGTGCTTTGGTATGATATTTTGGGAACATAGAGACTAAAAACCCTCCTTGACACTGCGTTATTCTACATTTCTACCAACACTTGTTAAATTTTTACTTCATTCTCCCCTTGTCCTATTTTAAGTTTTTGTGGGTGCCTTATTCACATTTTTAGCTCATTACCCTTTTGTTTTCACATCATTTTTCTTTTTAGCTCATTGATTAGGCATTTACTCATTTTATTGTACCTAGAACATATTTTTATCCCCTTTTCCATATATCACTAGCTTCCACCTCACTTTATGTGATTACCCTTACATCAGCCACCCATAGCTTAGGCTTTTGGCTTGAGTCAAGGTGCATGATATCCAACCTATGGACCAGAGTCACTTTTGGTAGCCATCCTCAACTTAAGCTTTTTGCCTCAGTCAAGGTGGACAATATTCAAGGAAGGACTAGGGCCAATTTTAGGATTTTACATTCAACAAGGCTAGGTAACTAAGGTTTTACAAAGAAAAGGGTACATACAAGGCTCAAACATTGGGATAAAGAGATACATTACACATTTGGTTGGTTATTTAGTGCAAGAGGACTAATATGAACAATGGCCTAAGATCCTTTCCTAACCAACTAACCTATAATCTAAGCCAGAATAACAGGGAAAGTTCTGAACTGAAATACAACATAAAAATTTAGCAAAGAAAGTTAACACACATCTGACACTGATTACACTATTAGCAAAGACTCTCAGATCATGCTATTCATCACAATTTAACCTCACTTATCATAACAGGCACTATCAAAAAATCAAACATGCATGGTTGCTATCAAGGCAAACTAATAAACCAAAATTTTTGGTGGGTATCATTTTTCACACAAAACAAACATATATCATTGACATCAGTACTATATGCTACTAATACTACCTACACATCCTGAATATAAAGGTTCAATAGAAAGTAAATATTCTCGGGGAAAAGACCACATGCAAGAAAGCCCTTCGAATTCAAATTTTGGGATAGTTATAGGCCACAATCACTTTGACTTCACCGAGGCTTATAACTATCCACACCCCATCAAAAAATATTTGCATTTTCCTGAATGCACAAAATATAATAGTAAAGTGCAAGGCCAAAAAGCATACCTGGGCACCTAAATGCAAGTCTCTACCTGAGTCTGGCCACCCTCAACCTGCCTAATGGCCTTCTTGATAGTAGGAGAATGTTTGGAGGGTCTATCGCCTGTCACTCTCTCTAGCTCACACACTTACCTTATCTCCTCATCCTACATCGAGCGTATCCTAGTGAGCTCATACTGCAACTCCTCTATCAATCCAGCCTTTAGTCTTACTATTTCAGGATAGTTAATGAGAGGCCTCTTCCTGAGGGAAGAAAGTGATGTCTTCTCTAGAGAAAATAAATCAACCACCACCTCTATGGGATCGACCAATGGGAATACAACCAGTGCTACAGTCATCTCGGCCTGAAGCCACTAGATCTCTGTCTAAATGGCCATCATGTCTATAGGCAATGCTGAGCTGAGGCAAAGACATAAATACAACTATCCACGAGTGTAAGTCTCTCCTGAATAACGACCTTTGTGAACACTTGCATGCGAGCCTCAGTCTCTAAAATGGATCGACAGATCCAGGGCCAAATCTGTTGTAATAACTCAGTCAGCTGTGACTCAATGCAACCCTACCTCTGTGCCATTGCCTCAATAAAAGTCATTGACACATAAACCATGCTAGTGGGTGTTGTCAGTGTAGGAATGACCTATGGGGTATGTGTAGTAGTAGTGGACCCCCTTTCCATATTAGCCTCAGTCTGTGGGGGGCCCTTAGCAGTTGGAGCAATAACAATAGTGATAGATAGAGGCTCAGGGAATGGCCCAACAATGACCATCTTTGGCATGTAAGTACAAGGGCATGGTGCTTGCTGGAGGGCCACTGGATTATATCAGCATCCGCTGAATCTCAATCAAAGAGTCCAACTGGCATAATATCTCCACCCCCAAGTCTATGCAGAGTCTATAAATCAGACATGGAAAGGGTATAGAGGTGGATATCTTCAGGGCTACCTCATGTATATACTCTGCAACCAGGTGGGTGCAATCGATCTCATAGCTAGCCAAGATGTTGGCAACCAATACTATATGGTTCGGCTTCAGTGAATTATCTGCAAGTGTGAGCTGGATCCATGATCTCACCACAACTTGCCATAATTTGCCAGTGAAGCTGAGTAAGGCCTTCCCTATGGGCTTTGTTGACGTAGAATTCCACTCACGATTTGGGCCTTACTCTGCTATATGTCAGCAACCCACCTCATCAAAGAGGCACTATGAGCCTGGTCTCTCATAAGGGCCTTATCCTGAGTGTGCCGTAACCTCCTATCGAACTCTGTTGTAGACCTGGGGGTTGGGAACTCCGGAAGAAATAACATCTAGTGGATAGTAGCCTCTAATATATCCACTCGTCGACCCCTCACCCTCATATGTGTCAACTCAGATTGAGTGAGAGGTTTCTTCCCCTTAGGAAGAACGTTGAGAATGTTAGCAGTATATGATGCAAAGAACTCCCAAACCATGGTTGGTGAGTACTTCCCTGTCAATCCTGCTAGCCTATGGAGCCTGTAGCTATTGATGGTGTCCTGGAGGCCTAGGACACTGTCCAACCCTGACATGATGATGCAAGGCTGCTAAGAAATAGAATGAGCTAGTCATCTATGCTCGTTCTTCAGTATGCCCTCTCGATAGATATCCTACATGCCCTCAACGAGCCACCAGCTAGATAGAGCATCCGGAGGTAAGGGTGATGCCTGAGGTGCTTTTGAAGACTCTGACTCCAACTCATCATCGAATCCTGACTCGGACTCCTCTTCTAAGGGAGTCATCTGTATAGAGTTGTTATCCTTGTCGCCTCTCTCTTCAGACTAGAGAGAGTGGACAACAATAGCTTGAGTCTGAGGCTGCCCGGCCTATCTAGTGGCAGCATGTGTCTGTGGTCGCTCAACATCTGGATCAGGCTGAACACTGAGCTCATCTAATGATTTACTGGCCTTGGGGGTGCCCTGATCCTCCGAAGGCTCATCTCGTAAGTGCCGTTGCATGGCTTATATCTCATCCTTCCTAGCTTTTGGGGCCATGGTACCTGAAATGCTCATATTTAGTAAACATGATTAGCCTTACAAGTAATGGAATGAAAAACAAGAACATATCTAAACTAACTACAAATGGATCTAGAAGGCTCTTTTGTGGGCCGTAAAAGGCCCTCGAAGGAGACAAAGTGCATCAAATTTAGCTATTGGAATTGCACCTACGAGACAAAGAATGACTCATAGAATATTCTATGAGTCATAAACTGGGTCATAGAATTGATACCATTTTTAATTTTCTACAGGCAGGGCCCTACGAGGCCTATCTACAAGTCTTAGATTAATCCACGACTCATAGAAGTTCTCGTCTATAGAGTCCCAGAAATTCCTAATTTCTGGATTTTGTTACGAGATGCAACTACGGCTCATGAAATGTTCCACAGGCTGTAGAAGACCTTTGTAGTGTGAAATATCTAGAAAATTTGATTTTCCAAGTCTATCAAATGGGTCCTAAATGACATGTTCAGCATTCAAAATCAGCACTGAAGCAACATATTATGTACCCCCCCATATTATTTCATAAATTCCTAATGCCCCATATATAATGATCACACAGAATCCCATCGATTTTCATTTTACATGCTTATTTAGCAAACCGACACAGTTTGAATGTTTAGACATTAAGGCTTACATATATAATTACACATCATTTTTCAAGCAATGTATTCTATTCAATTGAAACTAGATGTGATGACATGGAATTCACATACTAACATTCAAACATGGCCACATACACAAGTTTTTGGCATTTAATACTACTCCAAAGACATTGGAAACACTTCAATAAAGTTTACAAATAAAATACATACAAAGGCAACCATGGATTCAAAGTAATTAGAATTTGACTACCATACCCATCAATTAACTATAATATAATCACATCAATTTTGGTATTACAAGGTTTTGAGGGCCAATATCTTACAAAAATTCATGCAACAAGATGGGAAATTGAAGGAGGAAGCTGAAGAAGGGTAAACCCTAGGTCGCCGGAGTTGCTGGAGAAGAGGGGATAGTTGCCGGATGGTGGTTGGATTTGCTTAGGGAGGAAGAAAAGGGATCAAGTATTTTAGGGATTTTTGAGAAAAATGATGGCTAATAAATTATTTGACCCTTTTTATACTTTGATCAGGTCCGTTTAAGTGACTAGGCCCAAATAGTCTGAGACCCGATTATGAGCCATAGATGTTTCTACGGCTTATAGATCCTTGTTTCGTAGGTTGCCCAAATCCTAATTTAAAAATTGGTTTCATGGACCAGTCTATAGGTTGTATAATTACATATGAATCATAAAGTAGGTTGTAGAATACCCAACACTTAGTCAAAAGTAGAAAAACTTACCTGGGTCCATGCATTCTTTTCATGGACTTTAGTTGTATCTACATATTGTAAAGTTGGCTTGTGAACTAGATTGCACATATTTTGCTCACTAGAAGTGTTCTACGAGCCATTGTATGGGTCATGGTTTGATATACGACCAGTAGAATCAGTTGGAGAAGCACTTCTTGTTACCTATTCAGCCTAAAATGGCTGACTTGGTCTTTGTGCCTACGTATTCTTCATAAAACACCCTGTTACCCTATATGAAATCAGTCCAATGTTCAAAAATTATAACCAAAATACTAAAAATTAAGATACCTATAAGCCCAAAAGCTAAAAACAAAACAAAACTACCACTATTACATTAAATCTATTGGGTTGCCTCCCAAGTAGCACCTAATTTATTATCGTGGCACGACTTGGACAACATGGTTACTCAAACTTCAACAAGTGCCCAAACATCCATCTTCAAGTCATTTGGCCTCTTCATCAACTTACAGATATTGAAGATAACTTCTTCGTCATTCAATGAAAACTTGAGTTGGCTGACTTCAATCCACTAGTGTTCGCCTAGTAGTTGAGATGGGCCTTCCCAAGATGATTGGGACTTCAAAGTCAATTTCAAAATCAAGGATCACAAAGTCTGTAGGGAATATGAACTTCTTTACCTTGAGAAGGACATCATAGAGTATCCCCATAGGCTTCTTCACTACTTGATCAGCCATCAACAATCACATGCTCGTAGGAGTAGGGGCTTCCAGTCCTAGCTTCTTGAAGACTGCAAGTTGTATCAGATTTAAGTTGGCACCAGGATCACATAATACCCTTGCACTCGACATCTCTGATAGTGTAAGGTATGGTGAATGTGTCGGGATTTTCTTCCTTTTGCACCAAGCACTG
>JAOTQR010050224.1:35274-49302 GCA_025774065.1 Solanum ossicruentum
CAAAAGTCATCCTACATATGATTAGTATCTTTAACTACAAGTCTTTATCCAAGCTTCATGCTTTTGAGTCGAGATTAATTATCTTCCCTAAGTTGTCAAGGTCTTCAAATTTCCTATTCATGAAGATTTTCTTGGTAGAAAGCATGGCCATTACTAATTTTGTTACCAAATTAAGCTATTGAAATAAGAATCATAGTTATGTGACATTCCTGAAAACTTTATTTGTAATTCTTGAAAAGCTATTTGTTCATAGTTGAAGCTAAGTTTAAAGAGTACATAAAAGCTTTGTGTTTACAAGATAGCTGAGCAAAACAATTATCTTACCTTGAGAAAGTTATAATGATACTATTTTGAGTAAGATAGAGAGAAAGTTTAAGAAAAGCTAAGCTAGGCCAAGTCCCAAAAGATCAAAGAGATATTTTGAGAACTTTTACACTTTAAGTTATGAGCACTGTAAAATTTATGTTGGGAGTATTATTGAGCACCAATATGAGTGAGAATAATACTAATAACCTGAACTCATAAACTACATAGCCAGTGTAGGATAGGATTATACCAAGGTACAACTCCTCACTTGCCACTGAGATGTCCCAGTCTTGGGATGGATCCACTCCCATAGTTTTCATTCCTTACTCCAGCAAAGTATGGGATGGCTCTGGCAGCTTGGGCAAGACGTTGTATCACCACAAAGCTCATAGTGGTAGTTGTTGGTTAGAGAAACTCCCCATGTTAAATCAAGTTATATTTTACATACAGATTTTCAGCACACTCTATTTTCAGCATATATTGTATTTATTACTTATACTACTTTATTTTGAGTTACGTTTAATTACTTTGAAAGTGTTGCCTTATCCTGAGTTTCTGTTTTGGCCATTTTACATACCATATATTTCACTTACTGATGTCCTTAGGATCTGCATCATTTCAGGATGCAGACACAGGTGATAGAGTCCCTCAGAAGACGCTCTGTGGAGGAGCAGACATTCATCCCGCTATTGATGAGGCCTCTTCTCAGTTGGGGCTTTTTGAAGTTTTATCTATGTTTTCCCTTTTAGTATTTCCTTCACTTGTGGCTACTTGGGGCTTGTCCTCGTAGTTGTTACAGATTATTCTAGTTAAAGATTCCATAAACTATGTGACAAGTATTTCAGATCTCTTTATTTTAGTTGTTGTTGAGATACTTCTCATTTCAGTTTATTCATACATTTTGGTACTCTTAGCTTATTATATTGAAGCCTGTCCATTAGGATTTACATCTTCTACTGAGTAGAGTAGCTAGGCCAAGTGGTTCACTTGGGACCAGAAATAGTTCTGGGTGTCGGTCGTGCTCAAGGTGTGAACTCGAGACATGACAAACTTAGTATTAGAGCACATAGTTCAAGAGTCCTAGGGAGTCTATGGAAGCGTGTCTAGCAGAGTCTGTATTATGGGTGTGAAGCGCGCCATATCTATAATAGGAGGCTACAGGACATTAGGAAGTGTCACTATCAGTTGCTATTTCCTCTCGTGCTTCAGAGTTTACCTCTGTTAAGTCCCTTCTAACTCGTATATTCAAGCCTTGTTTTTAGATCATGCCTCCACGCAAAGTTAGTAGACCAGTAAAGGGCAGAGGGTGCCCAGCTAGACCAAAGGCATACCAGCCTGGCCCAATTCCTGAGGACCTAGAGGTCCAGTTGTGCCTACCTAGCAACCACCACAAGCGAATATCTCAAATGTTGAGCTCGGCCAGGCCATCCAGACTTTGGCACAAATGGTCACTACCTAGGGAGGTCGCTAGCGGAATGACAGGAGTGATGGATCGGATACCAACAGGGTTTGTAAGTTTTTGAGGATGAACCCACCTGAGTTCACGAGGTCTTATATGAAGGAGGATCCCGAGAACTTTATCGAGGAGCTCCAGAAAGTATTTCAAGCTATGCATCCATGTGATGCTAAGCCAATTGAGTTAGCTATCTACCAGCTCAAAGGAGTAGCTAGGCTCTGGTTTGATCAGTGGAAAGGAGGCAGAGCAGAAGGGGCACCAGCTTTGAATTGGGTAGTGTTTGAGGAGGCCTTTTTGGGAAAGCACTTTCCTAGAGAGTTGAGGCAGGCTAAGGTGAGGGAAGTTTTGAATGTGAAGCAGGAGAACATGAGTGTGTGAGAGTACAGCCTCAAATTTACTCAGCTATCCTACTATGCTCTAACTATGGTGGCAGACATGCATACTATAATGGACCTGTTTGTGTCAGGGCTCTCTTGGATGACTAAGAGGGAGGGTAGGAATGTTATGTTGATTAGGGATATGGACATAACTTGCTTGATGACTTATGTGCAGCAGGTAGAGGAGGAGAAAATGTAGGATAGGGAGGAGTTCAGGAACAAGAAAGCCAAGACATCAGGCTAGGAGACAGGCAAGAGAGGGCTGGAAATGGAAATCATTCATCTTTTCAGCCTAAGTATCCAAACCAGCACCCTCATCTGCTAGTGCACCTGCACCAAGGGTTAGGAATTGGTAGGGATCACAGAACCGTAGGTTTTCAGGCAGCCAGTCATAGGGTAGCATAACTCAAGGATCAACTCCTTACCCCGTTTGTGTCAAGTGTAGTAGGTCTCATCTAGGAGAGTGCCTTATGGACTCGAATGGTTGTTTCAAATGTGGCCAAGTGGGGAACTACTTAAAGGATTATCCTATAGGAAGGAAAAATGTGAGAGATAACAATCTTAATCAGTTTCTTCAACACCACAGGGTAAGCCAGTACACAGGGGTACTACATCAGGAGTAGGCGGGGGCATAAACTGCTTATATGCCATGGCCATCAAACAGGAGCAGGAGAACTCACCAGATGTAGTTACCGGTATTCCCAAAGTCTTTAGTTATGATGTATATGCATTATTAGACCACATTGTCGTTTGTGACTCTCTATGTATCTATGAAGTTTGGGGTCAGTCCAGAATGTCATTTTGAGCCTTTTAATATCTCCACTCCTACTGGAGAGTCTATCCTAGCCCAAATAATTTATAGGGGTTGTACAATATCAGTTTATATAAGAATATCATAGCTAATTTGGTTGAGTTAGACATGGTAGATTTTGATGTCATCCTAGGCATTGATTGGCTTTATGCTAGTTATGCCTCTATAGGTTAAAACACCAGGATGGTCAAATTTCAGTATCCTAATGAGCCAGTCTTATAGTGGAGGGTAGCTCAGTTTTTCCTAAGGGTTAGTTTGTCTCATATCTCAAAGACAGAAAGTTAATTTCCAAAGGGTGCATATACCACCTAGTCAGAGTCAAGGATTCTAGTGCTGAGGCACCATCTCTCCAATCTGTCCCAATTGTGAATGAGTTCGCAGAAGTCTTTCCTGAGGATCTTCCCAGAGTCCCTCCTGATAGGGAGATAGACTTTGGGATAGATATCCCTCTAGATACTCAACCCATATCTATTCCACCGTATCGTATGGCTCCCTCAGAGCTAAAAGATTTGAAAATGTAGTTGAAAGACCTCCTAGATAAAGGTTTCATTAGACTACACATCTCACCATGGAATGCTCCAATTCTCTTTGTGTGTAAAAAGGATGGTTCTCTTAGAATGTGTATATATTACTATTAGTTGAATAAGGTAACCATAAAGAACAAGTATCCTCTTCACATAATTGATGACTTATTTGACCAACTCCAGGGTGCTACTTGTTTCTCCAAAATATAGATCTGGGCACCATTAGCTTAAGGTTAGAGAAAGAGACATCCCTAAGATAGCTTTCAGAACTTGCTATGGTTATTATGAGTTTTTCGTTATGTCATTTGGACTGACAAATGCACCAGCAGCTTTCATGGATATTATGAACAGGGTGTTGAGGTTGTACCTAGATATGTTCATCATTATGTTCATAGATGACATCTTGATCTACTCTCACAATAAGGAGGAACATGCTGATCATATTAGGATTATCCTTCAGACCTTTAAGGATCAGCAACTATATGCTAAATTTTCCAAATATGAGTTCTGGTTAGCATTTGCAGTGTTTTTGGGGCATATTGTGTCTGGTGAAGGTATTAAGTTGATTCCCAAAAGATTGAGCTAGTGAAGAATTGGCCAAGGCCCACAGATCCAACAGAGATAAGGAGTTTATTGGGCTTAGCAAGTTACTACAGGCGTTTTGTAGAGGGGTTTTCTTATATCTCAACTCCCTTGACTAAGCTGACTCAGAAGAAGGTTAAGTTCATATGGTTAGAAGCTTGTGAGAAGAGTTTTCAAGAGTTGAAAGCTAGGTTGACTACAACCCTGGTCTTATTCCTACCTAAGGGAGCCGATGACTTTGTGGTACTGTGATGCTTCCAGAGTTGGGTTACGATGTATACTAATGCAAAGGGGCAAGGTGATATCATATGCCTCCAGACAGCTTAAGACCCATGAGAAAAACTACCCCACCCACGATCTTGAGCTTGTTGCTGTGGTGTTTGCTCTAAAAATATGGAGACATTATATCTACGGTGGGCATGTAGATGTATTTACGGATCACAAGAGCTTGCAGTATGTATTCAGCCAGAAGGAGCTAAACCTGAGGCAGAGGAGATAGTTAGAGCTGTTGAAAGACTATGACATGAGCATCCTAATCACTCAGGTAAAGCTAATGTAGTTATTAATGCTCTTAGCAGGTTGACCATGGGGAGCACTGCACACATTAAGGATAAAATGAAAGAATTGGTTGAAAAAGTGCACGGACTAGCCTTTTTGGAGGTACAGATTGAAGATTCTGACGAGGGCGGTGCCATTGTCAAAAATAGGTCAGAGTCATCCTTGGTGGTGGAGGTGAAAGAAAAGCAAGACAGGGATCGTATCCTCCTTCAACTGAAAGAAGATGTTCAGAACCAGAAAGTATTAGTGTTTTCAAAAGGGGGAGATGGAGTCCTAAGATACCAAGGCAGACTGTGTGTGCCAAGTGTTGATGGCCTTAGAGACAGGATCCTAGATGAGGCTTATAGCGGCAGATACTCTATTCACCCAGGTGCAATAAAAATTTATGGAGATCTACAGGAAGTTTATTGGTGGGGTGGCATAAAATGGGACATTGCAAAGTTTGTGTCCAAATGTCTGAATTCCTAGCAAGTGAAGGTGGAACATCAAAGACCTTGTAGTATGGCCCAGAATATTAAACTTCCTGAGTGGAAGTGGGAGATGATTAACATGGACTTCATAATAGGCTTATCTCAATCCCGTAGACAACATGATTCAATATGTGTAGTAGACAGAATGCTAAGTTGGCTCACTTTCTACCAATCAAGACAAATAATACAACTGAGGACTATGCAGACTTTATCTTAAGGAGATTGTTAGATTGCATGGGGTCCCTATATCCATTATTTTAGAAAAAGAGCTCTGTTACATTGCAATTTTAGAAGTCTTTTTAGAAAGGGCTTGGTACAAAGGTGAATCTTAGTACAACCTTTTATCCACAGACAAACGGGCAAGCAGAGCGGACCATACAGACTGTTGAAGATATGTTAAGGGAATATGTGATAGACTTTAAAGGTAACTGGGATGATAACTTACCCTTGATTAAAATTTTCCTATAAGAACAGTTTCCAGGCTAGCATACAAATGAGGCCCTTTATAGGAGAAGGTGTAGATCTCCCATTAGGTGGTTTGAAGTTGGTGAGGTAGGATTGATAGGACCTGATTTAGTCCATCAGGCTATGGAGAAGGTGAAAGTGATCCAAGAAAGGCTAAAGACAACCCAAAGCCGACAGAAGTCTTACATTGATGTTAGTAGGAGAAATTTGGAATTTGAGGTAGCTGACTAGGTGTACCTGAAGGTGTCACCGATGAAGGGAGTTATGAGATTTGGGAAAAAGGGGAAGCTCAGCTCGCGATATATTGGGTAGTACTAGATTGTTAAGAGAGTTGGGAATGTGGAATGTGAATTAGAATTACCACAGGAGTTAGCTACTATTCACCAGTATTCCACATTTCTATGCTTAAGAAATGTTTGGGAAATCCCACGCTAGTTGTACCTCTAGAGAGTAATGGGGTCAAGGACAGCTTGGCGTATGAAGAGGCCCCAGTGTAGATATTAGACCAACAAGTTCACAAATTGAGGACCAAGGAGATTGCTTTGGTAAAAGTATTATGGAGGAACTAGCTCGTTGGGGAAGCCACATGGGAAGCAGAGGAAGATATAGGCCAAATATCCACATTTGTTTGTAGGCCTCAATGAGGATCTTGAAGGTAAATTTCCATGATTGATCTCAGAGATTTATATTTGTTTAAGTTCAATAATCTTGTACATTTTACGCCAACTCTTTATATCATTGTCATTTGAGGACGAATGATCTTAAGGGGAGATATTGTGATACCCGATGAAATTACAAAAATACCCCTAGAAAGGAAACATGTGCATAACGCCTCTTTCGATGCTCTGTTTACGAATCTGAGACCAGATATGCGATCAACGCCAAATATTAAAAGGAAAAATGGTCTTAACCCGATTTTAGAGCAACTGGTCAGAAAATAATTTTTACAAATTTTTCGAGACAATGAGGAGGCGCCCATGGCGCGAAGTGCTTGGGACGTAGTCCCACACTTAAATTATTTTGAAAATTTCAATGGAAAACTAAAAATCTCGAATTTATGCAAAATACATATGTCTGCGCCCCAGGCACGACACAGACATGGTGTACGGGGTGAAATTTTCTTCTTTTTATTTTAAGAAAGGGTAGTTTAGACTTTTCCCACCCTCCTTAAGCCTTAATTAGTTGGTTTTCACCCAAATTAAACCTCTAGAACATGCTAATTCACGTAAATATACCTTCCAAGAAACTCAAAACATAGAATCAAGAAGTAAGCTAGGGCTTTCAAGAACTCTCCTCAATCCTTCCAAGAACTAATTCCTCAGGTATGTAAGGCCCTCTAAAAGTTATCCTACGTATGTTTAGTATCTTTAACTACAAGTCTTTGTCTAAGCTTTATGCTTTTGAGTTGAGATTAATTATCTTCCTAAATTGTTAAGGTCTTCGAATTTCCTGTTCATGAAGATTTTCTTGGTAGAAATCATGGCCATTACTGATTTAGTTACTAAATTAAGCTATTGAAACAAGAATCATAGTTATGTGACATTCTTGAAAACTTTATCTGTAATTCTTGAAAAGCTATTTGTTCACAGTTGAAGCTAAGTTTAAGAAGTACATAAAAGCTTTGTGTTTAAAAGATAAATGAGCAACACAATTATCTTACCTTGAGAAAGTTCTAATGATACTATTTTCAGTAAGATAGAGGAAGTTTAAGAAAAGCTAAGTTGGACTAAGCCCTAAAAGATCAAAGAGATATTTTGAGAACTCTTACACTTTATGTTATGAGCACTGTAAAAGTTATTTTTGGAGCAGTATTGAGCACCGATATTAGTAAGAGTAATACTAATAACTTGATTCATAAACTACATAGCCAACATAGGATAGGATTATACCAAGGTATAACTCCTCACTTGCCACTAAGATGACCCAATTTTAGGATGGATCCACTCCCCTAGTTTTTATTCCTTACCCTGGCAAAGTATGGGATGGCTATGGAAGCGTAGGCAAGATATCGTATCACTATAAGCTCATAGTGGCAGTTGTCGGTTAGAGAAACTCCCAAGTTAAATAAGTTAGATTTTACATACAGATTTTTAGCATGTTCTATTTTCAGCATGTATTGTATTTATTACTTATGTTACTTTATTTTGAGACATGTTTAATAGCTTTGAAAGTGTTTCCTTACCCTGAGTTTCCATTTTGGCCATTTCACATACTGTACATTCCACGTACTGATGTCCTTAGGACCTGCATCATTTTATGATGCAGATGTAGCTGAC
Organism: Solanum ossicruentum; assembly: GCA_025774065.1. Classification (NCBI taxonomy): domain Eukaryota; kingdom Viridiplantae; phylum Streptophyta; class Magnoliopsida; order Solanales; family Solanaceae; genus Solanum; species Solanum ossicruentum. The sequence continues at coordinate 43,100 of JAOTQR010050224.1, forward strand.
AGACTCCCTCAGCAGACACTCTGTTAAGGACTAAACATCCATCCAGCTATTGTTGAGGCCTCTTCTCAGTCATGGGCTTTTGAAGTTTTATTTATGCTTTTGCCTTTTAGCATTTTCTTCAGTTGTGGCTACTTGGGGCCTGTCTCGGTAGTTGTTATAGATTATTCTAGTTAGAGGTTCCATAGGTTATGTGATAAGTATTTCAGATCTCTTTTATTTCAGTTGTTGTTGAGATACATCTCATTTCAGTTTATTAATACATTTTGGTATTCTTAGCTTGTTATATTGAAACCTTTCTATTATGATTTAAGTCTTCCGCTGAGTAGAGTAGCCAGGCCTAGTGGTTCGCTTGGGACTAAAATGGTTCTGGGTGTTGGCCGCGCCCAGGGTGTGAACTCGAGGCGTGACAATAGCTCCAGTGACATCCGTAGCCATAGGGTTAAGCTGATATTTATTCCATGTATGAGCTTCGGCATTAAGATCCCATGGTTATAGATCAACGTCCTCAAGTTGAGGTGGGTTATTAGAATTCTCATTATGGTTCTGGTTTAGAGCTACATTCACTATATTATTTGTAGCATTGTTTACGTTGTCTTGTGCCATTCTTCTCAGCCTTCTTTGGATCTCTGGGTCAAATAGAGTCAAGGGAATGCCTCGATCTGAAACAAAAACAAAAATAACAAGAACATAAAATGAGGAAAATAAGCATTTATTCCCGAATTACTCAAATTAAACAAGTCTAGACATATTCCCTGACAACACATCAAATTTTTTGATGTCACTCAAGCTACACGTTCTTTTTGAAGGCTAAAGTAGTCATTATCAAGATATATAATATAACCAAGGTTAGGGTCGAATCCACAGGGAATATGGTAGACTTAAAGTAATTCCAAGCAATTAGAGTTGATTAACCTACTTATCTCGCTAAAGGGGGGGGGAGGGTTTGTAAAACTATAGAAAGAAATCCTAAACTAAGACAAGTTGTGAAACTAGTAAGAAGAGTAACTAGGGTATTGTGTTCCCCATGATTTCCTAACTTTATATTACCAGATAATCACATTCATTTCTAGTGTGTAACATGTAAAATGGTAAGCTAAGTTTACCAAACCCTTTGATCCAGGTGAGAAGTAAATTTCACTATATGATTTGATCTATCCCCAAAGTGTGACATTACTAATCCTTACCTATTGATCTAGTACCACCTCCCCTTGATCCAGTTTGGTTGATTAAACGAGAAACATCAATCGAATCTTGTTAATTAATCTCTTTTCCTATTCATTACTACCTTGATCCAGTCAGTAACATTAGAAAAATTTTAACATTTTCGACCATTAAAAAGTAATCAAAACAAAGAGAATTAATTAGTACATGAATGCATGCACACTTTCCAAGAATTACAAATTATCTGATTTTACCTTATTAGTTCTTCATAGTTCCCACAACATTAGTTGTGGATTTAGCTACTCATTATTATTGTAGATGCAAGAATCATGATATTGAATAACATAATTAAGCACTTACAAGAACGAAATTAATAACAAGAAATCCAAGCTCTTTAACGAAAATCACAAGTATGAATTAAAATCACAAAATATTATTTTCTAAGTGACTCACAATGTTTCTCATGTTCTATACTGACTCTCTCAGGTTCAACAACAAAAAATAACCTAAAACCTATTTATAGTACTTAAAATACAAAACCAAATCAAAATAGTAGAACTAGGTTCGGCAGACTCTACAACCATCTCTATGGATCATATAAATTTCTACGGCTCGTAGTCAGGGCTTCATGGACTTTATATTCAATTCTGGGGTTGACTTCTAGGAGACCTAACTATGGGTCGTATAAAGACTTATTGCCCGTGAAGGGTTTCGTCTGATAACTTTTTGGCAACTCTCCACTTTCTGTTACTCAGGGTATGACACCATATATATGTCTCATACAAATTTCTACGGCTCCTTTACATGTTCATAGATTTACTTCAGAAAATATCTCCTTCACTGGATTTTGCGACGAAACCAACTCTACGGCCCGTGGAAACTTCCACGGCCTGTAAAGGGTGTCGTAGAATGGCAAAAATGTCAACGTCTGTACACCTAGCCCAGAAACATGCAAACCTTATAATCCTTCAAAGTAAACATAAAAACACATCAAATCTACTAACACCGCTTTGAAAGTACAGAAAATTCCATCTTTTAAGCATCAAAAGTATTATATTTTGATAACACATCATTCATCCAAAGGGATCTTAACTTCAGGCAAAGAAGGCGGTTGAAACTTTTTATTATGACATGAGTGTTCAATATCATCCTGGCAAGGCAAATATTATAGCCTATGATCTTAGTAAAAGACGGAAAGATAGAAGTCTTCGCATAAGGAGGAGATGGTATACTTTGGTATCAAAAAAGCTTGTGTGTGCCCAGTGATGGTGAGTTGAAGAAGTTGATCTTGCAAAAATCCCAAAACACTTTATATTCCATCCATTCTTGCACTTCCAAGATGTATAGAGACTTGAGGGAGATTTATTGGTGGAATGGAATGAAGAAGGACATTGCTCAATTTGTGTCCGAATGTTCCAGTTGCCAACATGTTAAGGTTGAACACCAAAAGCCAGGTGGCATAACACAAGACATTGATATTCCTACTTGGAAGTGGAAAGAGATCTACATGGATTTTGTAGTTGGGTTTCCAAAGACCAAAAACCATTTTGACTTCATATGGATGATAGTTGATCGCATAAAGAAGTCGGCTCACTCCTCCTGGTCAAGACTATATTCAGTGCCAAGGACTATGCCCGCTTGTATATTTGAGAGTTTATGAGGTTACATGGTATCCCATTGTTCATTATATTGGATAGTGGAGTCTGATTCACTTCCTATTTCTGGAAATATTTTCAAAGAGTACTTGACACTATGGTGAAGTTGAGTAGGCTTTCCATCCCTAAACTGGCGGACAAGCTGTAAGGACTATTTAGACATTGAAAGATATGTTTAGAACTTATGTGTTGGGATTTAAGAGGAGTTGGGATGAGCACTTGGCACTTATCGAGTTTGCCTACAACAATAGCTTCCATGTAAGTATTGGGATGGCACCATTTGACGCATTGTATGGTAGAATGTGTAGATGCCCCATCGGGTAGTTTAAAGTCATTGAGGGGGCGTTAATAGTACCAGAATAGGTGATGAATTCTATAGAGAAAATTAAAAGCATAAGGGAGAACTCGCAAACAACCCAAAGCCAACAAAAGTCCTTCTCTAATATGAGAAGAAGGGAACTTGAGTTCCAAGTTGGTGATTGGGTCTACTTGAAGGTGTCTTCAGTTAAAGGTGTGATCTAGTTGGTAAGAAAGAGAAATTAATTCCTAAATATTTGGGACCCTATAAGGTGATGAAAATAGTGGAGAAAGTGGCATATGAGTTGGACCTATCCAATAAGTTGCATTTGATTCATCTGGTCTTCCATGTGTCGATATTGAAGAAAATTCATAGGTGACCAAAGTTCCATAGTTTCTTTGCATGATATGAATATTGAAGGGGATTTAAGTTATAAAGAGGTACTGGTCAAAATCTTAGACCGGCAAGGGAAGAAGCTAAGGAACAAGGAAATTGCATCCGTCAAAGTGCTTCAGAGAAATCAACAAGTTGAGGATGCTACATGGGAAGTGGAAGCGGATATGATGAAGTGTTATCCACATCTATTTCACTCTACTCAAACCTAAGGTATTAAGAAATTCTTCCTAAAACCTCAAAATCCATGTGTTCTTGTTTTTCATGGTGTATACATTTATTTAAATGTTTATGAACTATTTTGAGACATGTTTTAAGTATGAAATCCCAAATTTTTGAGAAATGATGTTTAACTTGGATTTTCACATATATATTGGGTTGTTAGCTGCTAATTTATTCCTTAGAGCCCACCTTTAAGTACATTCGGGGATGAATATTCCTAAGGGGAAGATATTGTAATGTCCCTTAATTTAGAAGCCTTAAGTACAAAAAGTTGGCTCGAAAAATGACCTGAAGTCTGGTTTATGAGGGTGACGTACGACTTGTAAATGCCCCTTAGGTTCTGTTCTTAAACATAAAACTTCAGGAAGGGGATAAGTTTCCAAGTTTGAGGTAATCCATAGGCCTAGTGATGACTCATTATGACCCATAGATTATTTCATGAGTGGGACCCAGATATGAAGGAAATTTGGAGTTTGTTGGAACATGACTTACGAGTTATCAGACGACCCATGGAGTAGGATATGACTCGTAGTTTTGAGTCTAGCAAAGTTAGTTTTCAAGGAATTTCAAATATGTTATCAGATGAAGGGAATTATGACCCATAATTGGGGTCTCGTAGGTTGATTCCGACAGTTTAAATGAGGAGAAGTTTTGTCATTTTCATCCTTTTCATTCCTAAACTAAGTCATTTTATGGACGGGAAAGGGATCCTAAATCAGCTATTAAGCCTTAAGAAGCCCTTATTTTCCTCATTCTTTCAACTCCCAAAATTCTCTAAGGTAAAAGGATCTCAAGAACAAGGCTAGGGTTTTTAAGATTTCTTCCTCAAAGGCTTCAATTTCGTTTCTCTTTAGTTCCTCAAGGTATATGAGTTGATTTATAGGTATTTCACCTATAAAGTTCCTTATTAAGTATTTTACATTTCTTTAAGTTCCTCAAATTAATGTGTGTGCTTATGATGATTTCATAATATCTTTGTTGTTAAATGATACTTATGAAGTTCAACAACTATTTTTCTATGTGTATATACATGCACATTTGACTAATGATGATGATTCCAAAATGGGTTTCAATGTGATAAAGGTTGGATGTTTTCGATGTTCCTTTAAAGGAGAAATTTTCTTATAACTTATATGATTTATGATTGTTCCATGATATAACCTAACCCATCTAATTTTTAAGTAATGCTTTCTATGATTTATGATTATGATTAGTCCATTAATGAAGAGCTTTAATATCAAGTTTATCAAAGATATGAGTATGATGATAATTGCCCTAAAAGATGTTTAAGAAAGGTCCCCAAGATGGAAAGACAAATTCTCATTTGGTGATTCCTATGTTCGACCTACTCATATAACTGCTACTATGATTTGAAGTTAAGATTTAAAGATTTATGTGGGATGACTTAGCACTGAATATGACATTTTGTTGGTGTTTGGTAAGGGAGAATTAGAAGCAACCCTTTATCGCATTAACTATGTGCCACATAGGAGCCCTTGTAGGTGTAACACCCTATCTCTTACAATACTAGTACTATGCAAATGAAACATGACATGGCTTTTCAAATTAACGTCAATTTTTAAAAGTGCTTGAATCTCAAATTAGAAGGCGACATGTATGTCTAACGTTGAAGAGGGTAGAGTGTAAATAAGTTTTATGTCAAATTCAAGAGATCACGACCATGAACAAAGTGAGAGAATTGAGGTGATTGTAGGACTTAGGTAGCTAGAAGGTGAGTCACCTACTTGCTTAGCTTAAATTTGCTAGCTAAACGGAGACGAGGCCCGACATCGAGTTTGTCCAAGTCTGATTATGAATAAAGTCCGTGTTAAGAGTGTAACTTTAGCCCGTGTTTTAGCATCATGAATGGACTTTATTTTCATCCCAAGATCAATAATAAAAAGGCCCAAGTACACCATAACCCACTTGGCTAATTGGGCCCAAACTAAGTGAAGAGGAATTAAAAAAATGGGCAGCCAAGGCCCATCAATTTTGAGACCCATTTAGGCCTAAGTGTGAGGGCCATGCTACTGCCTCACCAGCTAATTAATATGTAGTATTATGTTGTCAAAAGGTCAAAAGAAAGTCTGCCAAGAGACTCTTTAATAAGGGCTCAAAACATCTCCTTAATTCATTTCACTTAGGAACAAATTTTCAGCTTTCCTAAGGATTCTTTTTCTCTCTTTATTTGACTTCACAAGGCAGCTTACACAACCCTCCAGGGTTCTTAAGGAGGCCCTCAACACTAACGGTAAAGGTAAGTGATTATAGTTATGTGTTTAGTATGGTTTTCTTATGCAAAACAAGAGACTATGTTAGTTATGTCTATGCTGAAAATGTTGGACAACATGTGTTCCAAAAGTTGTTGTACATTTTTCTTATTTTTTTTGGAAGCTGTTCTATTTTTGATTGGATTGATTATGAAGGGAAGCTATTGTCCCTAATGAGTATTGGTTCTATAATGATGTATAAAG
>JAOTQR010050235.1:0-14663 GCA_025774065.1 Solanum ossicruentum
TGGTTTCTCTTAAATTAGGAGTAGACCTATTTTCACTCAATGACCCCCTAAACAAGAATATGAAGTTGAATTTTTGATATCACGCACGAATTTTGAGATATATAGAAATTACGATTCCAGGCACTTCCGAGGTATATTTTCGAGCAGTTTTTGGGGTTGTTTCATTACTTTTATATGTTTAGGGTGAGCTAGGGCTTGTCATATGACCCTTTTCATAGTATTGGAGGCATGTTGTACCACGAGGATGTAGTTTTATTTTTGGACATGTTACCTTGAGTTTCCTTTATTTGAGAATTTAACTTTGTGACTTATTTTTCGCTTCATGATTATCTTAATGTCTTTAGTTACCTTATGTATGCGAGGTTTGGGTGGGGTTCCTCAGGATCCTTATTACCATGTCACATCTAGGGGTATCTTGAATCATGATAAAGTTGGTATCAAAGCACAAGGTTCAACGTGTCCTAGAGAGTCTAACATGCCATGTCAAGGAGAGTCTTGTTCATTGATGTGCTGTCTAATTACAATACTTTTGAAGCTTAAAAATTGAAATTTTATGTGTTTTCAATGCAATGTTAGTAGGTTTGATGTGTTTTTATGTTTGTTTTGTTGGATTTCAGGGTTGACATAATTTTTGGGCAAAGTGTGTAGAAGTTGTTGAAAGTGAAGTTCCACAAGACCCTTTATGGGTCGTAGAGGATTCTACGAGCCTTAAAGCTGGTTCGATGTGCAAATCCAGTGAGGGCTGTATTTCTGAAGTTAAGTCTAAGAACATGCATACGAGCTATAAAAGGCATTATAAGCCGTAGACTTGGTGTCGTGCCTTGAGAATCAAAAGGTGGGGATTTGCTGAAAGTCCATCAGATGGAACTCCTTATAGGCCGTAGAGTGGTGTCATAGAAAACAACCCTAGAATTAAAGGAATTGTCCTCAAAAGTTCGATTATAGGCCGTAAACTATTACACGGCCCGTGAAAACCCTCATAGAGCCTGCTGATCCTGTTATCCTATTTTATTTCGATTTTGTATTTTAAACACTATAAATAAGCTTTTTAGTTTTTTTTTCGTAGAGAACAAAGAGGGAACAGTAGAGGAGCATTAGAGAGTGTGGGAAACACTTATAAAACTTTATTTCATCTTTCAATTTCAATCTTGTGATTCTCATTGAAGAGTTTAAATTTGTTGTGCTTAATTCTTTTTGGTAAGTGCTCAATTATAGTATTCAAATACATAAGTCTTGCATTTACAATGATCGTAAGTAGATAAATCCACAACTAAGGTTGTAGGAACTATGAAGAACTAACAAATAAAATTGGATAATTCGTAATTCTTGAAAAGTGTGCATGCACGTATGAATTAATTCTCTTTGTATTGAATGCTTTCTAATGGTGGTCAACATTAGAACCTGACTAGTGTTATTAATTGGATTTAGGTAGTAATGAATATGAAAAAGATTAATTGACAGAATTCGATTGATGTTTCTCATCTAATCAACCGAACTGGACCAAGGGGAGGTTTTACTAGAATAATAGGTAAGGGTTAGTAATGTCACACTGCGGGGATGGACCATGTTACATAGTGAAATTCACCTCTTTCCTGGGCCAAAGGATTTGATGAACTTAACTTACCATTCTGCATGCTACACACTGAAAAAGAATTTGATTATCTAGTAATACTGAGTTAGGGAATCATGGGGAACACGATACCCTATTTCCTCTTCAGATTGGTTTTAACACTTGTTTTAGCTTAGCATTACTTTTCATAGATATTATAAAACCCCCCTTTGGGGAGATAAGTTGGTTAATAAACCCAAACTACAATTTAATTCTTCTAAGTCTACCATATTCCTTGTGTGTTCGACCCTAACATTGGTTAGAATATATCTTGACAACGAACGCTTTAGCCTCAAAAAGGATGTGTAGCTTGGTGGCATCATGATTTTGGCACCGTTGCTGGGGAATATGGCTAGACTTGTCTAATTTAAGTAATTTGGAAATTAATCCTTATTTCCCTCAATTTACATTTTTGTTATTTTTATTTTCTTTCAGGGTATAGGTGTAGTGTATGCCCAATATGTGATGTCGAGGCATACCCTTGACTCCATTTGACCCAGAGATCTAGAGAAGACTTAGAAGGAAGGCCTAAGATAATATTAACAACATGACAAATGCAACTCTGAATCAGAATGAGAATGAGAATGTAAATAATGACAACCCATCTCCCCTTGAGGACATTGATCCACAACCACAAGACTTCAATGTCGAAGCTTATTAGTGGAACCAATATCGCATGAACACTATTGCTATAGAGATTACTAGAGCTATTGTGTTTCCACCGCTACCGACTGACACAAAGTTTGTGGTCTCAAATGGGTTGCTTCAGATGCTATAGAACTATGGGTTGTTTGCAGGCCTCCCATCAGAGGATCCGCGTAGTTATCTACACAACGTTGCATTTGTCTGCAAGAGTGTAATAGGAAGACAAATCTGCCTATGAATGTTTTGGGGCTTTATGTTTTCCCATTATCTCTAATAGGCAACACAATGCTATGGCGATCCACGCTCCTGCAAAGTTCGATCACTAGTTGGGATGAGTTACATGAGGCCTTTTTAGGGAAGTACTTCCCGAGATCGAAGAAGCTAAAGTTGAAAGATCAAATCAACAACTATGAGCAACTTCCCAGTGACTTGATCAGTACTACATGGGAGCGATTCACAAAGTATTTTAGGAGTGTCTCGAACCACAAAATTATTGATGATGCTTTGGTAGAGTTTTTCTACCATATGCTAGATGAGAAAGGCCAAGCCCGTGCGGATACTATCAAGTGGGCATGTTCTTAGATCAATCATTTGCAAGGATTGCTAAAAGGATGGAAAGGTTGGTCAAGACAAATCATGCATGGGCGCAAAGAGACAAATCATCTACCTAAAGTTTGTGCGCTATTAGTATTTTTTTTGCATCAAGCTTAAAATAAATGAAGAGGTAATGCAAGAGCTTGCCCAGATCCGTATGGTTTGGAGGTGTTGACAAAACAAAATCAGGAACGAGTTAATGCAATTGTTCATCAACCTTCACAAACACCCATGTATGATGATCCCTACTATGTGAAGGATACTTCGTTGTTGATCAGATGGGGGGTTTCCAGACCAACACCCAATGGTTCAATCAGGACTACTGGCGCCAAGGTAAAGAAAACCAAGGTTGGAACTATAATCGAGATGGTGCTTTTAGGGACAACCATGGAGGTCACTATGATAAGAATCAGGTCCAAGACAGAGATGCAGATTGGGGGCATAGAAATGGCTACAAAAATGGTCCTTATGTGCTACCACACAATCGTGATACTGGTGCTAGCAATTCCAAAGTTGAGGAGATTTTTTACCGCCTGTTGAAGAAAGCTGAGACATAGGATGAGACTTTAAGAGGGATGAAATCTGACATTCTCCAGCATAAATTAGAAAATGTAGTCTCATTATGTTTCTATCAAACAACTTGGGCAACAGTTTGGTCAAGTGTCAACTCAACTCAACTAGCATCAAAGAGGTACACTACCTAGCAACACAGTTCAGAATCCAAAAAATGAAGGGCAGCACATGGCAATTATTACTTATGGTAGCAAGAGTACCATTGATCCTCCCATGCCAGTAGATGAGGATGATATTTGAGAGGACATAGTTGAGGTTAAAGATGCGGATACTGAAGTTTATCATGTCAATGTAAACATGAATGCAGGCAAATGAATTAGGGGCTGGAACATGAGACATGAAATCACATAGAAGTCTTCGAATTAGTATCATAGACTTGAATAGGATGGAAGAGATAAGGGTACCCCTTTTGCATATCTGCTTCGGCCTCCAAAGTAGCACTTTCAACTTGTTGCTTCCTCCAAAGGACCTTGATAAAAGTAACATCCTTGTTCCTTAACCGCTTCACTTGCCTATCCAATATCTCCGCTGGAACCTCTTTATATGACAAATTATCTTCAACTACCCCCACAACATTAAGAGGCACAATAGCATTAGGATCACCCATACACTTCCTCAAATGGACACATGAAAGACCGGATGAACCAATTCCATTTCACTAGGCAAATCCAACTGGTAGGCCACCTTACCAATCCTCCTCATCACCCTATAAGGACCCTTATATCTAGGGCTCAACTTACCCTTCTTACCAAAATGGACCATACCCTTCATGGGTAACACCTTTAAATAGATCCAATCACCAACCTTAAACTCAAGCTCCCTCCTTCTCACATCGACATAAGACCTTTGGTGACTTTGGGCTGTCCTCAACCTTTCTTTAATCATCCTTACCTTCTCCATAGCATCCAAAACCAGATCCAAACCCAAAAAAGACGTCTCTCCAACCTCAAACTACCTAACTGAGGATGTACAATGTCTACCATAGAGAGCCTCAAGAGGATCCATTTTGATGCTAGAATAATAACTACTGTTATATGCGAACTCAATGAATGGAAGATGATCATCCCAACTACCCTTGAGTTCCAATACACAAGCCCTAAGCATGTCCTCAAGTGTTTGGATAGTTCTTTCAGCTTGGCCATCCATTTGTGGGTGAAAGGCCGTACTAAGCTTTACCTTGGTTCCAAGACCTCTTTGGAAGGACCTCCAAAAGTGTGAAGTGAATTGTGCACCATGATCTGATATGATGGACAAAGGAACCGTATGCAATCTCACCAATCCATGAATGTACAACCTAGCAAAATCTTCAGCCCCATAGGTAGTATTAATCGGTAGAAAGTGATCCAACTTTGTCATCCTGTCAACCAAAACCCAAATGGAATCAAAACCCTACCTAGACTTGGGAAACCCAACCACAAAATCCATATTAATCTCTTCCCACTTCCATGGAATCTCTATGTCTTGGGTTAGGCCACACAACCTTTGATGTTCGGCTTTGTCTTGTTGGCAACTATGGCAACCGGATACAAATTTGGTAATGTCCCTCTTCATGCCTCCCCACCAATACACCTCTTTCAAATCTCTATACATCTTACTAGACTCCGCGTGAATAGAGTAAGAAGAACCATGGGTCTCATCAACAATCATTTCCTTCAAGCTATCAACACAAGTCACATATAACCTAATACTTCTTTTCTTAAGTCGAACTGCTTTCAACAAAGTAATGAATTTGGTATCTAAGGGCACCATCTCCCCCTTGGGAGAAAACCTCCACCTTTCCATCTTTTACCAATGCCTTCAATTCTAACAATGAGGGATCAAGATCTTGTTTAGCTTTCACCTCCTCTACCAATGAAGATTTAGAACCATCAACAATAACAATACCACCATCATCACCCTCTTCCAACCTAACTCCCAATCTAATCGACCAGTGGACCTCCCTATCCACCCCTACGTCACCATCATCAACATGAGCAAGGCTACCTATAGACACACTACTTAAGGCATCCGCCATAACATTAGCATTATCGAGATAGTAATGCACACTAATATCATAATTCTTAAGAAGTTCTAACCACCTTCTTTGCCTCAAGTTGAGATCCTTTTGAGTGAAGACATATTAGAGACTCTAATGATTGGCGAACGCACCAACATGTACCCTATACAAGTAGTGATGCCAAATCTTTAATGCAAATACAATATGGGCTAACTCAAGATCATGGGTAGGATAATTCTTTTCATGCACTTTGAGTTATCCAGAAGCATAGGATATGATCTTACCATTTTGCATCAATACACAACCCAAACCAACCTGGGCAGCATCACAATACACTACAAGTTCCTCTAGCCCTTCTTGTAGTGATAATATAGGAGCAGACACAAGCTTTTCTTTCAATGTTTGGAAATTTCTTTCATACTTATCGGACCACACAAATTTGGCTTTCTTTTGAATCAACTTTGTCATGGGAGAGGCAATTGAAGAGAACACATTCACAAATATCTAATAGTAACCGCTAAGCCCAAGAAGCTCCTAATACCCAATGGGATCAATATTCTAGGCCAATTTCTAATCACATCCATCTGTTTAGGATCCTGTAACAACCCCAAAAAGTGCCCAAAAATGTACCTCGGAAGGTTCGGAATCATAATTTCCCTATATCTCAAAATCCATGTGCGATATCAAAAATTCGACTTCATATTCTTGTTCAAGAGGTCATTTTGAGTGGAAAATGAGTCTAACAACGATTTTAGAGCAAACGATTAGCAATTTCAATTTTTCAAAATATGATTTCTAGAGAGCTTTTCGTGCCCTTGGCGCGACGCACCAAGGGCGGGCACTAGTTCAAAACTTGATCAGTTTTTGACTTTTGTCCAAGACTTTTAAGTCTTGGGCCTAAGTGTTTCCAAACATGAAAATGCCTATACTTAACTATTTTCACCCTCATATCATTCTAAACATTCTCCAATACTCATTCAAACACTTAACCAATATTTTGCTCCTAAACTTAAGTCTCAAAACGCTTTCCAGATCTAAGGATTTCCTCTCAAGCTTTAAGTCTCCATCTCCAATCTTCATCAAGTTCATCTCCAAGGCTAAGGTATGTGGGTTTCTTTCATGGGTTCCTTTTTTATGGGTTCCTTTCACCCACGATACACAAGCTCTTTTTACTCAAAATTGCATAATTTAAAGTTGATTTATTCATGGGTCTTATCTAATATGAAGATCACTGCACACTATGTTGGGGTTTATGAAATTATGACTGTTTTACTATGTTTGGAGCTATGAATCTAATGTCTATTGTGAGAATTGATGAAGGATCTTGATGTATATTGTTTGAGAGTGTTACCAAGTATCTATTGATGGCTTTACACTAATTTTTCTAGCACGATTTTATTCTTGAATTGCTTGATTTTACACTAGCATTACACACCTTCTAAGTGTTTGATAAAATATCCAGTTAAGGATTCTTAAGGAATTGAAGGTCCAATGTATGTCTTGTGAGTTGGATAACTATATGATGATGAAATTATAATAAAATGATGATCAAAAGGAATGTATGTGCATGATATATATATATATATATATATATATAGTGTTGGGGATGACCAAGTAAGCTCGGGGGTTTGTAGGCTCGGGTAACATATCGAGGGGATGGTACCTTGGTCACCTAGCTTGGGGGATGGTAGGCCAGGGTAACCTTGTAAGGGGTTGGTAGCCATCAACCTTGATGGGGGGTTCGTAATCTGTCAACCTCGGTGGGGGTTTTGTACTCCATCAACCTCAGTGGGGGGTTTGTACTCTATCAACCTCATGATAGGGTTTGTACCTCATGCGACTATCCAAGTGGGTGGTCAGCCTTGGATTGCACTATAATCATCACTCCTTACACTCATGTTATGATCTATATAAGTATTATTTTACTTCAAGCATCATTCGTCCATACCATATTGTTAGTATGCTATTCATTGCTTATGATTATACATTTTGCCTATGATGCTTATCTCTTGTTGCATTGCATCATTCATACTAAGTAAATTCAAACTTTCTAACGCATACTCTATGCCTACATGATGTCACCATGTAGGAATCAGTGTACTGCTTGATCCTCTTCCTCCACGTGGCTAGTACGACTTCTATCAAGCTTGTTGGTGAATCCTCCATTCCTGGGTCGTTACTTATGATCTCTTGTTATATATTAAGACTTTCTCTTTTGACTTATGTATTGACTATGAGCGTGAGCCTGATTGCTTTGGTTTGGCCCCAGCTCTTATCTATGTAGTAGAGGTGTTGTTGGACATGTTATGTATCTGTGCTATAAGCTTTGATATTATTGACTCTTGATGTTTATGATATGGAAGTTACCCTTAGTCTAATTTACCCTTGTTTATGTTTATTCCTTATTTTCATTCTAATTGCTTCTGTGACCAAGGATATGGAATGATATGCTATAAGGCTTGTTTGGGTTCCCTATTCGCCAAAATCACATCTAGGCCCTAAGCTTGAGTCGTGACAAAGGTGTTATTAGAGCACTAGGTTTTTAGATCCTCGGAGTCCAACACACCAAGTTGATTAGAGCCTTATCATGGTTGTGTTGTGCATAACAACTATGAGTTAGAGGCTATGAGACGTTTTAGGAAATGCTTCCCTTCTTTATGTTCTAAGTCATGCTGTAGAGTTGAAGTAAGTTTTCCCCCTAACAATTACTTTTTTCTATGACAGTCTTGCTTAATACGAGGTAAGACGATCCCGCATGCTCGAGATGCAACCGACCATTGAAGAGCTTATGGTTGTTCTCACCTTTCTTGCACAATTGGTAGCTAATCAAGCCAACCAAGGGGTGCAAGCCCCTCATGCTCCTACACCGGCCTCTCGGGTAAGAGACTTTATGAGAATGAATCCTCCAGAGTTCCATGGGTCAAAGGTGAGTGAGGACCCCCAAGAGTTCATTGATGAGGTTTACAAATGTTGTCTATCATGGGTGTGGGGCCGGAGGATAAGGTACAGTTAGCAGCCTACAAACATAAAGGGATAGCACAAATATGGTACAAACAATGGACGTAGAAAAAGTGAGTCAACTATGTGGTGCTTTGGGAGGATTTTGAGGTAGCTTTCCTTAATAGGTTCTTCCCCCTTGAACTTAGGGAATGCTAAGTTGGTAGAATTTATGAATTTGAAGCAAGGGTCTATGAGTGTGAGGGAGTATGCCCTCAAGTTTACCCAACTCCCTAGTATGCTTTGCATTTTGTGTCCGACTTAAGATCTAGGATGAATAAATTTGTGATGAGTGTTTCCGACTTGGTTAGTGAAGAATCTCACTACACCATGTTGATTAGTGATATAGACTTTTCACATTTGATGACCTACATTGAGCAAGTGGAAGAGGAGAAATTAAGGAAGAGAAGGGGGCATGAGGCCAAGAGGGCCGGTTTCGAGGGTAAGTTCAAAAGGAATGACCGATTCCATTAAGGCCAAAGATCTACTCATGCATTTGATAAGAGGGTTGCAAATGATCATTCCAGGGCCCAAGGTGTAGGGGTGTGGCTCCTATTGATGGGTGTCTGAAGTGTGGTAAGGGTCATAATGGCCCATGTTTGAAGAATACCAATGCTTGTTATGGTTGTGGGGAGTTGGGGCACAATGAGATTGATTTTCCTCGAAACCATAACAAGGGCAATAAGGTTCATCCACAAGGTGCTAATGCGGTTCCACTGGGAGAGGTGGCCAACAAGATAGTGCCCCAAGGCACAACCAGTTCTATGCTTTGCATGGGAGGCAAAAGGTTAATGAAGTCCTCGATGTTATTACCATATATTGAAAATCTTTGACTTTGATGTGTATGCATTGATTGATCCGGGTGCCACTCTTTCTTTCGTTACCCCCTTTGTTGTCCAAAAGTTCCATGTGACCCCAAGTTGTTGCATGATTCATATGAGGTGTCCACTCCTGTTGGTGCATCTATTGTTGCTAAAAGTGTTTATAGAAGTTGTCCTATTTGCATCTTGCATAAAATATTTCCTTGTGATCTTTTTGAGTTAGACATGGTTGATTTTGATATTATTCTTGGGAAGGAGTGGTTGTATGCATACTATGCTTCTAATGATTGTAGAGCCCGTAGGGTCAAATTTCAATTTCCAAATGACCCTTCCTTGTGTGGGAGAGTCAAGAAGTGGTGGTCAAGAATAGATTCATTTCTTGCATGAAAGCCCGTAAGTTGATCTATAAGGGGTGTCTTTACGATCTTGTGAGGGTTAGGGATGTGCAGTGTAAAGTCGATTTTGGTTGTAAAATGAGTTTCTTGGTGTCCTCCCAAATGACCTTTCTGGTGTTCCTCCCTAAAGGAAAGTAGACTTTTCTATAGACCTCCTCCCCAATATTCAACCCATTTCTATTGCCCCTTACCTCATGGCCCAATAGAGTTGAAAGAGTTGAAGGAACAATTAAGCGACTTGTTGGAGAAGGGATTTATTAGACCTAGCTGATCACCTTGGGGTGCTTCAGTGTTGTATGTGAAAAAGAAGGATGGATCCCTTAGGATGTGTATTGATTAACTACTTGGAACTCAATGGGGTAACCATCAAGAATAGGTATCCTCTTCCAAGGATCGATGATTTGTTTGGTGGTGGCCAACACCAAACCGAAATCACGATCCCGACCAAGGTAGTGACAAATAGGAAAAGGGAAGTAGATGACAGGATTCAGTTGATATATTCCCATCTAATCGACCAAACCTAACCAAGTAGAGGTTGACTGGGATAATAGGTAATGGTTACTTGGCATGCCATGGTAGTTGACCAAGTGCCATGGTAACACTTAACCTTCACCTTTACAAGAGGGCTGAAGAACCTAAGTTATCGTCCAACATGCAATTCACTAATCTTAGTTATGTTATCTAGGGTAATTGAGTCAACAAACCATGGGGAACACAATTCCAAAGTTGTTCCCAAAATTGAGCATTTTCCTATAATCTAGTTAGCATTTATTTTGAGTTGTTTTTTGAATTACAACAAACCCCTCCATCTAGAGATTGTAGTTATACATACTAGGAATGATTAGTAGTGAAATTCTATAGTCGAGCCCTGTATTTCGTGTGGATTCAACCCTAATCTTGGTTATGTTAATTACTAATAGCAACTGCTTTCTTATTCAATCGTGACCATCATCATAAAATTATGGCTCTGTTGCCGAGGAATACGGCTAGGTTTTGATTTGATTTCACCATTAGTTAATTTCAGTGTTAATTTCTAGAGTCTCTTGTATTTTAATTTTTCTGTTTGTTCTTGTTAGTAATTCTAGGAACATGTTGGCTGGCACTATGGCTGAGCAGAAGCTTTACATTGCAACTGATTTATTGGAAGCTTTACAGAGGCCTAACTTATTTCATGGGAAAAAGTCCAAGGATCCCTAAATTCACCTATAGAATTTTAATCAAACATTGAGGGAGGTCCTTGGGACAAGAAATCCTGTTTCGGAGGCTATGGCTCTCCAAGTTTTTCCCATTACTCTCTAGAATGAAGCTGCAGAATGGTGGTTAATCCTCCCTCCTGATGTTTGCTCAAATGAGGGAGAGGTACCAAGATTCTTCCTCAGAAACTTCTATAAGGAGACCAATATGCAAAGGCTACAAAATAACATCTCTAACTTCAAAAGAGTGTGAGGAGAACCTATAGTAGTGGCTTGGGAAAGATACAAATAGTGCTTGGCTACAAATCAGAACCATGGTCTAACTAATGATGAATTGGTAGCTAGCTTCTATTGAGCACTAAGTTCTGAACTACAAGGGCAGGCTGACGTATTGGTCGGAGGAGAGTGTTTGGAGTTCTTAAGGCATCTATTTAATGAGATAGTCGAGACCATGAACAAGCTATCTGTAGTTGTTAAAGTCTACCAACCCCTTCAGGGGCAAGTCGGACCAACCACTAGAACATCTATGGGAGCCTCTAGTAAAACTTAACGCGAATATGCTGCACATTTGATGAGGTTACTCCACCAGCATTATGTCATCGATCAACTAACCCGGATGGAGCATATTCTTGAACAAATCTTGACCAAGGTAAATGAGCAAGATGACATCATCAGGGAGATAAAGTTTGATATCCTTAAATGTAATTACAAAGTGGAACAACAAACTATATCAATGCAAAGTTTGGGTGATAGGATTGACCAACTCATTGAGCAAGATGCAGTGCAAGATGAACAAAGGAAAAGTAGAAAGAGTAGTGATGGAGCCCATGAGGAAATCTGAGTACTCATGAATGACTGAGTCAAGCCACGACGTTAAATAAGACGTTTCTTGGGAGGCAACCCAAGCTTCAGGTATTTGTTGCTTTATTTTTAGACATTTTATCATATTTTAACTATTGATTAGTATGTTATGATATGTTTGAAATTATTGAGACTTTGAACCATTTGCATTTATTGATATTTGGTGTATCTTAAGTGATTGGCTGCAGGAACAAATCAAGAGCTAAAGAATGGGTAAATCATGTTATGAAACAGTTTCTATGAGTAGGTCTATTAGTCATAGTTAACGTTATTACTCGTAGTCATACCTCATAGAGAGAAACAGTAAGCATCAGAAAGTGGCATCCATACTACGAGCCAACCTTATGATTCGTAGGACCCTTTACGAGTCATAAGTGGGGTTCGTAGAGCTCAGGTATGAAATAGAAACTTTTCTAAGTGTTGGGTCTACTACGAGACCTCGGCATAAGTAGTATGACGGCTTATAACTCGTATCTGCAGAAGTTCAAAGGACGAGCCTTTGGGAATATGAAGATTCCAACATCTTTTGCCTTTTCATCTTCCTTCAAAAAGTGTTCCCTTTAGTTTATAAGTTTCCCCCACTATTCCCTTTCATTAGTTAATGCATGCTTAAATGTTTCACCCTTTAAGATCCCCCAACAAGCCAAGTGAGCACTAACAAACTCATCCGGTCTTTCTCCTCTTGTTCATTCATTCGTCCACATGGTAAATTCTCGCAGTTAAATTTTGTGTATCTTTGAGAAAAAATTCCTTGCTCTATGTAAGATGGAATGGAGGCTTGAGATTATGATTAGTATACCCATGCAAAAGTACTTGTGATAGTAAGGAGCATGTGTTATATAATTATTTATATCTTTGAAAAAAGTAGCATTTTAAATGTTATTTATGATTGGTGAATTTGTTATCTAATATTCCCCTTTATGTTAGGGGAGCACTAAAATGCAACTTCAATAAGATGCGGGTATCAAATCCCGCCGCATTCTGTAACTATTCAAAAAATGAAAAGTTGGACATAATTGGTATTTTTTTTTTGCAATTAGAAGCAATTACCAATTCATGATATGGCATATACAGAATGAACACTACGTTTAGATTTTATGAGAATATTTATGAAAGCCTTTCATATTCTTCTCTTTGATGGAAATTTGATTTTCCCAGAATGTATCCTAATTTTTGGCCTAATTCTTCTTCTGATGATCGATTCAACCTCTGATAAAAAAGATATACCTTGGTTATATTCATCTCTTCAACTAGTTTAGTTAGCTTATTTTATAGATCATACTGAACCTTGTGTGGGTTAAAATTGTTGGGTTGGGGGGTAGTGTAGTGTAGTTGCTTGTATGCATTGATGTGATAAATTTTAGGTGAGTTTTGAACTGTTAATGAGGAAGACATACTTTGTTTTGGTACTTTAGGTAATAAATGATATTTATGCTTATTGCAACGCTGTCTATGCTCTTGTGATTGTATCCTTTAGTGCCTCTTTGAGCTAATTGTCGATCTTTGTGGATGATTAAAGACACCAGATGGAGCTCTATTTTCTACTAGGAAGATCCACTATGAGTCGTAGGTCTCTCTATGAGTCATAGTGGCCTTTGTAGAAGGGCGCAGTCATCCAAGGTGCCTGAACTCTATTAATGTAAGTTTCACCTGTGACTCTTAGCACTTGTTACGAGTCATGATGGTGGTTTTGTGACCCTGATCTGAATTTTCAAAGCATCTCATGAACAAGATACGAGTAAAGACTATAACTCGTAGTTCACCCTACGAGTCGTACCTACATCCTGAACCTGCAACCCTGAACCTGGTTTAGTCTCTTTACTTAAGATGTCTTATTGTTAATTGTGTGATTATCTTGTGTATTGGTGCCAAACAGTATGGTACTCGGAATTTGGTTTGTAATGGTTTTGCAGAGATAATGTTTCCAAGAGGGCGAAGGGTGGTTGCCCCACCTCCAAGATACCAACCGAGGGTTGACACATCTGAGGATGGGCAGTCAACTAAAGAAATAAATGTGCACCCTTATCCTGAGGCTAGCTTGCTATTACCACAAGCACAATCACCTGGGGTGCCGAATGGAGGAGATAGCCATTCCCAATCCAATGAGGAGAGGATGAAGGTATTTGCCAGAGGATTAGTTGCTGAGAGAGCACTAGCGATGGAGGGCAGGATCAATGCATTTGAGGCAAGAGTTTAGATGAGGCTCGAGGGAGCTAGGCCTGCCGACATGAGTGCATTTACTGAGGAGTTATCCCACTTCAAGGTCGATTTATTATAGTTGTTGGCAGCCCCAGAGGTAGCACAGGTTGACGATGAGACATTTGACTGGCTCATTGTCTGTCCTAACACCAGAGAGAAGAGGCCTCTAGAGCATGCTGATCCAGAGCTGACCACAAAAAGGCCAAGACCTGTGGAGGAGGAGCCCATACCTGAGGAGTTGGTGCAGGAGTCTCTTTTATTAGCGGCTATTCAGAGAGACCGACCATAGTACACCCCATCCGGAGAGGGTACTTCAGGCACTACAGCAGAGGAAGAGAGCCAGCCTCAGGACCCCGCTGATCAGACCGACACTGGTGGATGAGCACCAATATGTTTGACTTCTTTTGACCCCAGTTTTATCTTGATATTTTGGATACTTTGTTCTCTTTTTAGACAATCTTGTTGTTATGTGGTTTTTGGTTGTATTTTAATAATGTTTGTATTGAATGTCATTTTACTTTTGCTTTGACCATTCATTTTTGTTTTTTAATGAATGTATGTATATATATCTATGTTATAATGTTTTGTTCTTGTTTTGTCTTTACTTTGAGGAAAATGTATCTTCTTTTGGTGGGACGGTGGAAGTTATGGATTAATGTGAAGTCTGAATAGCCTTAAGTCCATAACTTCCGCTAGTTTTGATCCCAAGGTTTTCTTGCGGTGTTTCTTTTTCCTTGTG
Organism: Solanum ossicruentum; assembly: GCA_025774065.1. NCBI lineage: Eukaryota > Viridiplantae > Streptophyta > Magnoliopsida > Solanales > Solanaceae > Solanum > Solanum ossicruentum. Next base: position 14,623 of record JAOTQR010050235.1, read on the forward strand.
GATGTTTAATTTTCTGTTGAACCGGCATGTTTTAGGAAGTA
>JAOTQR010050257.1:0-14662 GCA_025774065.1 Solanum ossicruentum
AAGAGCCATTTTGCTTTATTCCATCATACTCCAAAGCCAAAAAATAGTCAATCTTTGGCTCCATCCGAGATTGATGGTAAGAATTTTCTGTTGATGAATTAGAATTAAATAGGCGTGCGCATGATCTCATAAAATGGATTGCGATAGAAAAGCAGTATTCAATAAGGGCAAAGTGATTACTTCTCAAAATATGTATCTATCTATCTCTAGGCCTACATCATAATCTTAGAAAAATACTTATGTGATATTGATAGAGTATTTTGAAGATAATGACAATAGAAAATAAAGACAAACATATGATGTTTGTATTGTATGACATGTGAATTCTTTATGAATATAACAACTGTAAATAACTCAAGTTGTTATATTAGAAAAGATTTACTCTAGGACAAACAAAGATTTTTAAGTTTGAGGTATTGATGTGACATGAAATTAGAGAACATATGATGCTTTTTACTTGAAGTACTCTTATGTACTTTTGTTTGTTTTATATGTTTTAATGTTACAATGTTGTTTTGTGAGTCTTAAAAGTCAGAATAATCAAAAGGAATTAGAAAAGATAGAAAATGACTAGAAAAAGAGTGACCTACGGTCTAGAGCAAGTCAAGATTCGTAGATTATATTGTGAAAAATATTCAGAAAGTATATCAATATACAAAAAAAGGCTTAATTTGGGGGGAGGGGGGGGTATTTTGTTAATTTGTGGCAGTTTTTGACTCCCACAAATTAAATTGTGGCGGTCTTAAAAATGCTACCATTACTATGCCACGAGCATATTGTGTCAGTTTTTTAGAACCTTCAGACGACCGTCACAAAATGAATATTTTATTTGTGATGGTTTTCAAAATCAATTTGTGATAGTTTATAACTTTCATAATATGATTTCATATATATATATATATGCATATATATTGTTAGACCATGCATGTTCATATGTACAAACACTATAAAAAAAAATATGTTATTTTGCGGGGGTTAAAATTCCATGTTGCAGGGGTTAAAAACCTCAGCAATCAACTATCATGGCGATTTTCAAAACCTCCCCAATAACGTCTGCCGCTATTAGTCTACGGAGGTTGTTTTCTTGGCTGCCGTAATATTTTAGCGACAGTTATATAGCGGGGGTTATCCAGAAACAGTCGCTCTATGTTTTAAATATAGGGGTCAGACTGCGTACATCCGACTCCCCCTTACCCCGCAATGGGCGGGAGCCTTTGAGGCAATGGGGTAATGTTGTTGTTGTTTATATAGCGGGGGTTTAAACCTCCCCAATCATAAAAATAAGTTTCTAATTTAAAATTGTTAAGGGGTTTGCATATGTTCATTTAAAGGGGTTTAAAACCTACCCAACTTGTACAACATTAATTAAATAGCAGCATAAGACGGGCCTAGATTCATGTGCGCAGCCATACGCCCGAGCGGCGTCTGAGGCGTCCCATACCACCCCAGACTTGCCCGTCCAACTAGAGCACCGACTGGTTTCGCCCTGCCATGGGCTCATCAGGGAAGCGACAATAGCTCCCGACCAGTTGTGCCCTTCGTATGATCAGCTTCCTTCATAGTTATGCCCTTGACAAGCGACAAGCTCTCCAAACTTAATCGGGTCGGCATGCCTGAACTCGGCCAAGCCAATGCAACTAGGGCAGAACGCCTTATTGCTAATGTTATCTTCCCTCTCCAAGGAAGTTTGATTGTAGTCAGTACGTACGCTTTGACGCTATTACAAGGTCCTCCCTGGTCATGAAAATAAGGTCGTGAAATTCTCCCCCACCTAATCTTGCGACGTCCTCGGCGCAATTCTGGCGTGCTACTCCTATCATCTCCACCCTCGGACTGCCGCACCTTCTTCGTGCTACCACGCACATTTGTGTCGTCCCTCGTGGTCTCGTCTGGAGCTTGCACTTCGCCTCTTGTTGGAACTCCCCGCGTCTCCACTTTTCTTGGACCTCTCACACATCACCCGTGTTGTCCTTTTGTGGTCTCGTCTCGAGTCCGCAACCTTTTTGTGCCCGAGGTGTGCTTTCATAGGAGGAGAAAGATTTTGTCCAAGGATCGACATGCTCCATCTTTCACTCGGCGCCCTCATCTTTGCACCCATAGCACTTACATTCCCAACCTAGCCCTTATCTTAACATCTCGGGCCTTCATCGGTCCAGCCATTTTGCTTAGTTGTATGACCGCTAGCCTAGCCTTGGCGTTCGGCCATTCCTGGCTTGGTTCATTCATGATCTAACACTTCGCAGAAGAGTGTAGAAGAGCACGTCCTGCTCTGATACCAAATGAGACGGGCCTAGATTCATGTGCGCAGCCATGCGCCCGAACGGCGTCTGAAGCGTCCCATACCACCCCAGACTTGCCCGTCCGAACTAGCGTACCGACTGGTTTCGCCCTGTCATGGGCTCATCAGCGAAAAGACAATAGCTCCCGACCAATTGTGCCCTTCGTATGATCAGCTACCTTCATAGTTATGTCCTTGACAAGCGATAAGCTCCCCAAACTTAATCAGGTCGGCATGCCTGAACTCGACCAAGCTAATGCAACTAGGGCAGAACGCCTTATTGCTAATACCATCTCCCCTCTCCAAGGCAGTTTGATTGCAGTCAGTACGTACGCTTTGACACTGTTATAAGGTCCTCCCTGGTCACGAAAATAAGGTCGTGACAAGCAGCTCTGGTAATATTTTAGCCTCCCTTGTTACAGTGGTCTCATATTTTATTATTCAAATTGCTTTCTTAAGACACTATTGAACCATAAACACATTAACCTAAAGCAAATATAACGCTAGTCTCAAAACTTACTTTAAACACAAACATTAGTGTCATCATTTATCTCAAAAAAAAACTAAGGTTAAGTGCATTCATTTCAACCATTAATCATAAATGATCCACTACATCCATTCAAGCGATTACAGTACTTAGTTGTCTAATACAATTGCTCAATGAAACTTTATTGGTTGTCATTTGGATTGCTTCTATCAGATGATCTTCTTGCGTTCATGGGTAAAATGGATCCACTAGTTTCATCACTTGGCTACAAATATATATATGTATATAATCAACAACAGAAATAAAATTTAAACAACAAAAAAGAAAGTTTTGAACTTCTCTTTACCGTTGACGGAGTTGGAGAAACAAAGATTCCAGCAAATTGTTCAGGTATTGTTCCTTCTTTCATTATCATATACGTCTTGAAAGCATTCACTAGTTGAATGTGAGCATTCATCATAAGATTGTACTTCTCTTGGCATTGCAAAGAACAAGAGCTATTATTATAACTTGAAGCATTTAGATCACTATAACGGGTCTTGTTTGTTTGAAAGCTCTACTCGAGACAACTCCTAATCCTAAGCATCTTACTCGTCCAAGATTCTCTTTACCTAACACCTTACAAATGACATCATTTGGTGAAACTTCAGACTCATCTGTGATGCTTTGAGTCATAGCTAGCTCAATTTTTTCCTGAATAGAACCACCATAAAAAATCAGATATTTTAGCGTATAACTATTCTTGTATCCATCAAAGTTATTGGAATAACTTTGAATAATAAAATATGAGACTAATTCTTGTATTTAAACAGAAAGTTGGGACATATGCTAATATTTAAACAGAAAATAAAAAGAAACACAAATAAGAATTCCACAAAGATTCTTGAAATTCCTGTTATGAAGAAAATAAAGTAGAGCAGATAAAAAAGAACAATTTTTGTATTTAAACAGAAGTTACTGAAATTCAATCTTTTGGGAAATCAGGAAGCTTTTCAAAGAAGCAGTAGATACTTTCATCATTAATTTTTACTTCAAATGTAGACTTACTAAACCATTGTATATCTTTCTCTTTTTTTTTTTTTTGAAAAGTACCATTGTATATCTCTTGGTTGGCTCTTCTATTAGATTAATTAACATAACAGGTGGTAACCTCAAAGCATTCAGCCTCAACTATAACAATAATAGTTATTCTAGTCAAACAAAACCCGTCGTCGAAGATTCAATATAAATCAATTTAGTGTTCAATCTTTTCTGCAGTTTTATGAGTTTTGTTTCACTTAATTTCAGCCAAGTAGAGTATAATTAAGGCAGATATGATTATATGTTTGTGAAGGCAATCAACATGAAAGGATGATCTGTTGAGAATTAGGAACTTGATGAATAAACTAAAAATACTAATGATTTATACTATTAATTAGCTTCACTTAACTATCTTCTATAACTTTCTTCCTATTAATTAGCTTGACGCTGTAGCTTTACATCCTACAGCGTATAATCCAAGTTAATTAATAGTATTGCAGGCTTGACGCTCTACCAAAACCAACCATTCCTTTAACATTTTTGCCCAAATTTTGTTGTGAAATTGGATTCAAGGGACAACTAAAGATGAAATTTGGGACGGTTGCAACAGGTCCTGGAATTGACCTGTTAATTGATTGGATCGACAAAACATCCTCCACGACTTCACCTACAGCAGAGATAACAGGATTTTGAAATAGTGTTATGGCAACACGCTTCTGATGTGTTATTTTTTTGACACATGGAACAAGAATATGACCAAACAATATCACATTCCATTGAATCACAACAAGTGGATTTGTATGTTGAGCTTTTGTAGCCATTATCACAGTCTACCTATAGGCTTTTACCAGCAAGATTGAGGGCTAGTTTAACAGGGACAAGATGTGTTCTTTGGTGAATTTGAGTAATGTATTGTTGGTTGGATGGGTCTTTCTTCACTAATAGGAAGAAAGTTTTAGGATGTAAAGCTAATTAATAGTATAAATCATTAGTATTATAGGCTTGACGTTGTAGGATGTAAAGCTAATTAATAGTATTGTAGGCCTGACGTTGTACCAGTGTTTTTCTTTTAAAGAGTTACATATTACCCAATTTATTTACCCAATTTATAATCCAAGTTAATGGCTTGATGAGTCTTATACTATGAACCTTGATACCAATTGACACGGGCCGAGAGTTTGGCGCGCAGCATGCGCCCGTACTGCGTCTGGAGGCTTCACTTCTAGCTCTTCTGGCTTCACTTATAGCCCCCAGACCAGCCTAACCAATTCGCGTACCAACTGGTTTCGCCCTGCCATGGGCTCATCAGGGAAGCAGCAATAGCTTCCGACCAATTGTGCCCTAATTATGCCCCGGCTCCCTTCATAGTTATGTCCTAGATAAGCGACAAGCTCCCCAAACTTAATCGGGTCGGCATGCCTAACTCGGCTAAGCCCATGCAACTGGGGCAGAACGCCTTATCGCTAATGTCGCCCCAACCTATAGCAGCTTGAAATAGCCAGCACGTAAGCTTTTTATAAGGCCCTTCACGGTCACGAAAATAAGGTAGTGACAATTCTCCCCCACCTATTACTGCGGCGACCTCGATGCAATGCCACATTACGAAATCCCCTCATCACCACTCGGACCTAGCCGCACATCACCTTGTGTCATCTCGCTGTGGTCTCATCCGGAGTCCGCCTCATCTTGGTGCCAGGGAGATAGACCTCGCCCAAGGATCGACATGCTTCCATCTTCGCGCCACTCCTTCGCACTTGGAGCATGCCTCTATGAACAACATGTCCTGCTCTGATACCAACTGTCACGAGGCTGGAATTGGTATCCAGCTAATCGTGCGGCGTAGAAAACTTTTGCCACTCAAGTTACTAGTCAGCCTAACTAATGAAGCTTAGTAGAACTTTTAGAAAGACTAAACTTGAGAAATTTTACGAAGGAACTTGGCTATTTAGAGGAATAAAGAAGGAACTCTTTATTAGAACTCTTGAAAGCTTTGTACAAGACTTGATTGCTTTGCTTCTTGCTTGTTGCCTAAAATGACAAGCCTAAGGGGTATTTATACTAGCCCCTGCTCTAAATGAACGACTAGGATCATTGTGATCCAATGGCTACAATTGCTAGCCTAGAATCTTCCTAAGTAAATATCTTAGATATTTAGATGTCAATACAAGCCTAGAATCTTCTAGAAGCTCCCAGGGCCTTCTTGCAAGATCTACATGTCTCCAGGGAATTCTAGAGAATTCCGGAGTCTACCAAACTGTTCCAGAGAACTTCACGCAACCCTAGAACCTTCTAAATTGTTCTAGAGAACTCAACACGTCTCTAGAACCTTCTAGACTTCTATAGAGAATTCCACATATCTTTAGAGCCTTCTACATATCTCTAGAGAATTCCACAGTTTTCCATATTATGATGGATGCCTCTAGATGATTCTGGGCAGTATCTTGGATGAATTTAAGCAGTACATCACATTCTCCCCTACTCAATCTGGCGTCGTCCTCGGTGCAATGCTGCAGTAGAAACTTCCTATCTTCCACCTTCGGACTGTCGCACCTCCTCGTGTCGTCCCCCTGGGGCCTTTTCTGGAGTTCGCTCTATCTCCATGCCCGAGGCGTACTGCTGCAGCTTCTCTCTCAACTTCCTTCGACGTCTCCTCTTCTGACGTCTCCTCTTCTGACGTCTTCCCTTCTTGACGAACGTGGAACATGATAGTGGCGGCTTATCCTGGAACCCCTCCACAAGCCACATGGCTGACAACCTCACTTGTCCCTTTGACTTGGGCTGCTGCACTAAGGGCACTATGCAGGACCTTCCCCACTCCAAGACCATGAGTTGTCGGAGGTAGGGGTCAATCACCGCATGATACGACTGGAAAAATTCCTGCCCAAGGACGATGTCAAAGAGATCATTTGGGGTGACATAGAAGTTGGTCTTTCCATGCCATTCTCCCAGTGTTATATCAACTCCCCGAGCTATGCCACATACAGGAGTCATTGGCATATTGATCGTCCTAAGTTACGTATTTCTGGGATCATATTTTAGCCCTAACTTGGCTGCCGCAGACTTAGTCACAACGTTCGTCTCTGCGCCTGTGTCGACCAAGGCTCGAGCATGTCACCCATTGATCGTCATGTCCACATATTGAACCTGGCAGTTTTTTGGCTCCAGAGGTGTCCTGCGGTCTGGCACTGCCGCAGGCGGCGTGGTACCTGCCCTTAGCTCAATTTTCTGGTCCACATACCTCTCTCTTTGGTGGTGACCCCTTTGGCAGCTCGGTCGATCTTTCTGGTTGCCACGAGATCGCTCCGTACAACCTCATCATGCCAGCCCGTGCCTTGCCCGAATCTTTCGATCAGGGATAAGAGTTTGCTTCTTTTTGGGGCAATCCCTCGCCCTATGTGGTTCATCACAAAAAAGCAGCTGATCGGAGGCCTCGACTTGGCCTGGTGCTCCTTGAATCCCTTCGCCCTCTCCACTATTCTCGTTGTCTCCCTTGTCCTTGGCTTTTGGTTTCTCCATTTTCCTAAACTCAATAAGGGACTCGGCAATAGAAATAGCAGTGGCCAAGTCTTGAGCCCCCCATCTCTGGACCTTAAGTCTTGCCCACTGTTGTAGTCCATCCATGAAGGCAAAGAAAGCCTCCTTATCAAGATAGTCTGGGATCTTAAGAAGTACCTCGGTAAACTCCTTCACGTACTCCCGTATGCTCCCTTCGTGCTATAGACACCTCAGTCTGCCGTGAGCCTCCTCTTCAACGTTGTTTGGGTAGAACTGCTTCTTGAGTTATGCCTTGAAGTCTGCCCAAGTGTTAATAGAGCAGGTGCCTTTCTCCATATCACTTTGTCTCCTTCTCCACCAGACCATTGCAGTATCCTCAAGAAAGAGACTGGCCATATTCACCTTTAGAGCCTTGTTGGTCATGACGAGAGCCTTAAAGTATTGCTCCGTGCTCCAAATAAAGTTGTTTAGTTCCCTCGCATTTCTAAACCCTTTGAAAGGTTTGGGCTGAGGAACATCTAATCTGGAAGGTGTAGTCCTTACCTCGGACATGCTTGCAGTCCCCTGGGCAAGAGCCCTTCTGCACAGACTAAGCTCTTCCTTGGTGCTCTCTAGCTCGTGCAAAAGCCTCCCTAGCTCTTCCCACATTGAAGAAATTTGTGCCGTATACTTCTCCTCCATGGCCTTCATATTGTCAATATATTGGGCTTGGAATCGGTTCATGGCGGATTGCATCTCCTCCTGCAATCCATCTAGGCCTTGGTCGACCTCTCCGACCTTCTGTTCGACCCCCTCGAACCTCTGCTCAGCCTCCTCGAACTTTTCTTGCCCGTCGGCTATGGCCAACTCCACTTTGGCTAGCCATGTCTCAACTTCTACCATGGCCTCCCTGGAGCGAGACCTCTGGCCCCTGGATTTCTCCTTGCCAACTTGGGTGATTTCACTGCCATCTCCCATTCTCCCTTGATGTTCCGACGAACCTGACGCTCTGATACCAACAGACATGGGCCGAGAATCTAGCGGGCAGCATGCGCCCGTGTGGCGTCTGGAGGCTTCACTTCTAGCCCTTCTGGCTTCACTTATAGCCCCCAGACCAGCCTGACCAATTCGCGTACCGACTGGTTTCGCCCTGCCATGGGCTCATCAAGGAAGTGGCAATAGCTCCCGACTAGTTGTACCCTCAGTATGCTCTGGCTCCCTTCATAGTTATGTCCTAGACAAGCGACAAGCTCCCCAAACTTAATCGGGTCGGCATGCCTAACTCGGCCAAGCCCATGCAACTAGGGCAGAATGCCTTATCGCTAATGTCGCCCCCACCCATAGCAACTTGAAACAACCGGCATGTACGTTTTTTACAAGGCCCTTCACGGTCACGAAAATAAGGTTGTGACACTATCGATGCAATATATAGTTCACTACTAAGAATCTTTACAATTAAAACTCAAAGCTCCGATATTCACATTAATGTAAGGCACCAAAGCTAATCAGGATCAATTTGGTTAATCTTATTTATTTTCTTGAAGATTTTCAAAACTTGTTCAGAAAACTTACACATATCTCTTTCGTTGCCTCATTAACATATGATCCATCTTCATTCTTATTAATAGCAAGATAGAGTTGTCCTCGTCCAGGATTTTTTCTAGTCTCAGCCTTCTATAAATAAAATTAAAAAAGCAAAGTTACAAAAACTTAAATAAAGAGGAATAGTTGCTAGTTTAATTAAATTAATCCAAATGAAATGTTTTTACCATTTCAGCCCTTCTTCTAAAGTTGGGTTTGGATCCACCGATGTGTGAAATGATTTGTTTCTTTCGATTTTCAGCATTTCTTTTACGCATTTCCTAAGAAGAAAATACATAAAAGTTAAGATATACAAACAAATAGTCATATAATTACACATACCAATTGAAGCATTTAAATAAATATCATAGTTTTTTCTTCAAGACGGTAGCCAACATAAGAAATCCATTGATCCCTTGGAATCCCTATTGGAACTTCATCCATTAACTCAGTTCTGCTCTTAAGTGGGTCATAAGTTCTATTAAACATTTTTAATCTTTTTGCCCTCCACTTCTTACACATAAAATTATAAACATATCATCTTCCATTTGACTCACTGGTCCTAAGACAGAATCGCGGCTTCAAGAATTAAAAAAATTATTAGCTTATCTAATATATGAAAATAAGGCATACAAAGAAAGATCGTAACACATACTAGGCAGAAAGGATCCATCAAGGTTCAACTAATCTAAATATATTTTAACAATCACTACATACCAGCTTAAGGTATGCCAAAAATTTTATTCGCATGCATCCATTATATGCTCTATTAGAAGCAAAATAATAGACAATTTACCATTCCTTCAACCTAGTCAACAACTTAGGGACTGGAAGGAATCAATAAAAAGTAGATTATACTTAAATACCTTTATAAATTGATCAAAGCAACGGTTGAAGTATGTTGCTGATAAATCTGACCATTTTTCAAAGTGAATTGGAAATATGGAACAATCGGCTGCTAAAATTCACAAAAGCGTGCAAGAACGCCTTGTCCTTCACCAATAGGAGAATCCATATCATCAAAATCAACCACAATGCATTCTCCATTAGACAAATTAAAGACATCTTTTTTCTTCACTTTGAGTTTCTTGATAGTTCCTTGTAAATCTGGAAAAAAGAACCTTTTTTAGAAAAAACTATTGACTGCAACTCCAATGGAAAGAAAAACACAGGAAGGCTGCAAAAAACAGAGTCTATGCTGCAAAATAAAGACTTGCAATTTTATTTTTTGCCACCCCCTCCAATAGTGGGAAAAAAGAAAGAAGAAGAAGGGAGTGGAAGAAATAAGCAAGAAAAATAAATTACCTATTGCATCTATTATCCAGTATTCCATAGGTTCACGTCCACCATACTTTTTAGGTAGTTTTGACTGTGACGCGGCCTGAACGGATGGAATCAACTGCGTTGTGATATGTACTAATGGATTCAGCTGGGTAGTAGCCTGAATCGAAGGTTTAGGTCGCGGTGTTGGTTGAAGAAATGACGTCAGTTGTTGCTGATGAAGATTCTGATTCAGTTTTTGATGACTAAATGGCATATAATAAAAACGTGAAGGTTCTGATTCATTTGTTGATGAAGATTCTGTTACACCTTTAGAAGTAGATGTTGAGTAAACTGAGTTTTGTAAATTGTCATAACGCTTGGGCTTCGGCATGTCTGCAAGCAATAGAAGTAGATAAAATATACATAGCTAGTTAATTAACAAAATTTTAAATAAAATTTTGTTAAGATATGAACATTGAAATGAAATCATAAGAAAAAATTTAAATGAGGAACAATTTATGTTATGTAAGTAAAAATTGCAATTGAATTACAAATAAGAATGAAGAACTAAACAAACAAAAGTGCTAGTGATTTAATATTGAACTAAGGAACTTAATTTTTATCCAGACATATGCTCCTCTATTGCAGTCGGGACATTTTCATAATTAGCATAAAAAAATTGTTCAAAATTTTGTTGCTTGTATGGTCATTCTCGTACATTTCTTCTTTATCAGGCTCTCTCATGTCAAACATATCTCTTGGCTTTAAGTGTACAGCGACATTCCATCCTTCTTCAATTTCATCATCGACATAGTAGACCATATTTGCTTGAGATGCTTCAATATAAGGACCATGATCCTCACGATCACCTATATGAATTGATCTAGAAAAATTGACACAATTAAAATTTCAAGTATCTCTTTCGAATCCTCTATCCCGAGTAGTGTCAGCCGATTGACATTTGAAGAGCAAAACCTTGAATCATCTATAATAATTAAGCTCAATAATATCTTCTACTTTACCATAATATGGTAAGACTACTTGTCTCACATTTCTATCAGCACTAGATGCAATATAGGAGGTGTTAGAGGTAAGAAAACTCCACTATTTTGAGTTTTCAATCCCTGTTCTCTAGGCGATGTCCAAAATTTGAATCCATTAATATTATAAGCAGTAAATCTTCTTGCATCTGTCATTGGACCCCGTGCTAAGAAACTCCATATCATTAGAGATTATATTTGCTATATCCAAATTCATAATCTAAATAAACAAAATCAGTTTCATCAAATATTCAAAATTCAAACAAGAAACCTAATGAAGTATGGACAAAAATTTAAGAATCAAATTCACTCACTCGCTTTGGAAACCATTCAGGAAACTCTTTGTTAACTCTCTGCTCTACTTCTGTTATTGAAGGTTTTCTACCTCTTGAACTCCTTATGTGATTCCTATATTCACTATAAAGAAGTTGATTGTATCAATTTTAATCACTTCATTCTACTGGATTTTTCCAAAAATAAAATTAATTTATATTTCTTACTCAATAAATGGTTGAAATGTTGCACAATTAAGAAGCACATATCGATGAGCTTGAGTCTTCTCAAGTTGAGTCAAGGAGAAATTTGAGCCTCCGATAGATTACCTTGCGGAGGAAACATTGATGACACTTTAGAAGCCTTGTTATAATTGGGTTCATCATTTACACGTTTAGGCCTATTAACTCTTGACTCCATATCCTCGAAATAATGAGAATAAAGGGTTAGAACTTCTTCAGCTATGTGACTTTCTGCTATTGAACCTTCTGATTTTGACTTCCCTACAAGGAACTTGAAATGGCCTAGCAATCTATAACTAAATTAAGAAGGTATAAGAATAAGCATTAAATTAAAAGAAAGAATTCTAAATGAGGAATATTTTACCTTTCAACAAAATACATCCAGCAATAATGTACTAGACCACCCTTTATTATTTCATCCACTAAATGGATAGTTAAATGAACCATCACAGTAAAAAATGGTGGAGAGAACAACATCTCTAAGTGGCAAAGTGTGAGTACAATTCGATCTTGTATCTTTTCTAGGTCTGAGAGACTCGGTGTTTTTGAACAAAGTTGTCTGTAAAAGGAGGAAAGCTCTACCAAAAGCTGCAACAACCTCTTCTGGAAGAATATTTCGAATTGCTATAGGCAATAATTGCTGCATAATAATATGACAATCATAAGTTTTTAATCCAAATATCTTCTTCTTATCCAGATCAATACCATAAGAAATATTACTTGAGTAACCATCCGGTACAGATACATTTTTTAAAGTTTTGAGAAAGGCAAGTTTCTTATTGACTGAAATGGCAAATGCAGCAAGCCAACAGTTCTCATTCTCATCTAGCCAAAGATCATGCCCTATACCCATATCTTGTAGATCTTTTCGCGCATTAACATAATCTTTTGATTTATGTTTCTCATTTAGCAAAGTGTATATAACATTGTCAAACACATTCTTCTCAATATGCATAACATCTATCTTATGACATAACAAGTTGAATTCCCAATATGGAAGATTGAAGAATATGCTTTTCTTTCTCCATTATTGGGTTACATTTTCCCCTGGATCAACTCTACTGGTCTTCCAAATGCAACATCAATATATTTCACCTGTTCTAAAATGTCTGATTTAGATAGCTTTATTGGTGGGCACCTTTCCTCAACATTTCCAAGAAAAATGATACCCATTATTCTATATTTATAATTTCGTGCCAAAATCGACGATGCCCAATGATGAAATCGACAAAGTTCTGTATCAGAATTATAAGAGGGACATGCATAATCAGTATGTGTGTTCCAACCAGATAATATATCAAGTCCGGAAAAGTCATTGATCGTCTACATTAGAGCTGCCCGCATTCTAAACATTTCATTTTTTAATGAGTTAAAAGTTTCTACAACTTCAAACCACAACTCATTCAACTCCTTAATGAGGAGTTATAGGTATACATCTATATATTTTCCCACCGTATGTGGACCTGGAATGATCATTGATAGGATCAAATTTGTTTGCTTCATACGCATCCAAGGTGGAAGGTTATATGTAACCAAAATCACTGGCCAAATACTATAAGTAGTACTCATTGTACCAAAAGGATTGAAACCATCACTAGCTAAGCCTAAACGAATATTCCAAGGATCAGAAGCAAATTCAGGAAAAGTAGTATCAAACGTCTTCCATGCCTCACCATCTCTAGGATGCTCCATGATTTTATCTCTATTATAATCCTTTACATGCCATCTCATATGCTCTGCAATTCTAAAGCACATGAACAATCTTTGCAACCTTGATTTTAGCAGAAAATAATGCAAAATTTTTGCAGGTTTCTTCTTTTGTTTCTTTGTTTTATCAAGCACATAATTATTATTACTCTTCTTGTTAGGATTCCATCTGGAAAGGTGACAATGCTTGCATGCTTCCTCATTAATATCATCTCCCCAATATAACATGTAATTGTTTGGACAAGCATCTATCTTGATATAATCAAAAGAAAGCTTTCACTACAAGAAAAAAGGTTATTAGAGACCAAAATTTAGCGACCAATTGAAACCTGGTCCCTAAATTTTTGTAGCACGAAAAAAATTATTTTTGTGATCTTTATCCAACGACCAGAAATGTGGTCCCTAAAATAGCTTTAGGGAATAAACTTTTGCTGGTCGCTATAATACTTGTAAGGACCAGTCATAAATATCGTCAGTATAGAGCTTTAGCGACAAAACCTTAAAGATGAGAATATCTGGTCGTTATTTACGTTTAGGGACCAGTAAAGGACTTTAGGGACCATTTTTCTGGTCCTTAATGACCATTTTTCTTGTAGTGTTTTTGATGGTTTTCTTTGCCTCATAAAAGGAATTAGGGATCCTTGCAAATTCAAATGCTTCCTTCAATAGATCTAGCATCATAGTCATTCCCTTTTCACTTAGCCCAGATGAACACTTTATGTGATATAACTTTAACAAAAACTCTAATTTCTAGTACTTAGACCCTTCATATAATTCTTCACTTCCATCTCTAAGCAACTCGAAAAAATCTTTACAGTTTGAAGAAGGCGCATCATTTAACACTTCTTCTTCTCCAACTACATGTGATGGACCTACATCAATATCCTCATGTATTGAGTCCTGAAATTCTTCATTGATCGATAATTCTATTAGATTTTTAGAAGATAGTGTATCCAGAATAACCTCTGAATCTCTAAAAGTTTGGACTATATCATTTTCCCCGTGCATAACCCAAGTGACATAATTTTGAGGAAATAACTTACTAATTAAATGATCTTAAACTATCTTTTCATTCTGCCACTTCTCAAATCCACATTTAGGGCATTGACATTTTATTCTATCTTCTATAGCTCCATTCATAAATGCAAAATCTAAAAATTGTTACAGCCCAATCAAATATTTAGTTGTGGTTCTAGGCATTCCAATCCAAGATTTATCCATTTTAGAAATGAAACTGAATGTTAGGACCCGTATTTTGAAATTTTGGAATAATTGTGAAATTTGGACAAATATTAGA
>JAOTQR010050278.1:0-14661 GCA_025774065.1 Solanum ossicruentum
TGCAATAAACAAATTCTCATTTCTTAATTATCAAATGTTTACTTAGATAATAAATTAATATACGTTATAAACAGATGAATAAGTAAATAAATTTGACTATCTCGATCGACTTTTATCAACGTACAACATGTAAAAATATGTAACTAATACCTACATATATATTATGTAATTTAAATTAATCAGTGATTTGATTGTATGTGGAAAAAATTCCAACTTTTGTAAAAAGAAAAAAATTAAAAAAATAGTATAATTTACAAAAACAAAAGTACATAATAAAGAATAATTTTGAAAGTAAATATAAGATAACTAATATTTGTATTGATACACGGATTCCGTTAGAATTCTCAGGCAACATCGTTCTATTTCGATCTACATTTAATATAAATATTTTTTTCGTTGAATGCATACTTAAATTAAATTAAGAATAAGAGAAATAATGAAATATTTTATACTGTAAGTGAGTATTTGCACTTAAATCTTTCTTTGATGCTATCAAAAAAGAAATTTAAAAAATAACAAAAAAAATTGAAAGTAAATTAATTGGGGTAGATATGTTATTATATAATTTTAATCCATGTATAACTAATACTCACATAACTTATTTCAGTTTTTATCCCACATAAAGTTATACATAGATTTCCTCATAAGTTATATGAGTATCAGTTATGTAGAATTATTAAAACCCAATCAAACACCATATAAATTTAATATATCAAAAACCTTGATACAACATTTAGAAACTACCAACTAAACATAGTATAAGTGATGTTTACTTTTATACCTAATATATAACTTCTACCAAATATGGTAAACACTAATGTAACTTTTTAACTTGCATAACATGACTTCTATATAGTAATTAAATGACCCCTTAGGAGTCTCATAACTATGTGCCACCGTAAGATACTTTTTTAATGCCTTTTTAGGCCTTCTGATTAGTGGATCTATCTAGTATTTTCGTTTTTGGAGTTTACTTGGACAAGTAGGCTCACTCTTTTTGCCGGTGTAGAGTATAACATCGGTATTCCATATTATAGTTCATATGATTTTGTCGGTTATAGTCGTATTCCAACACCTATTTACTTATGTGCTTTCTTTGCATTACCATAACATTATTTTACGCTTTATTTTGAAATTGATTATATTGTTAAAGCTTTGGCATTGGGCATATCTGGCATGCATTCTTTGTCATTATATTTACTTGTTGCATTACATACCTGTATACTTAGTACATTCCAAAGTACTAACCACATTTTGCTCACATGTTTATAATCATGTAGAGATATGTAATCTACCTTATCCTTCTCATGGCTAGATTGATCATGAATACTTTGAGCTTTTGGTGAGTTCCCATCCACCGGGAACGGAGCCCTTATTTTCTTGCTTTAGTTTTGATATTTCCAACACATTATATATTTTCTTCTATGACTTTATATTGAGGGGGTCCAAACTTGTATTTTTGGTTCTGTTTATTATCTTTTGTTTAGAGGTGTTTTGGACTACTACTTCACTTTGATTATGTCGTGAACTATTAAGTTGAGCTTTCACTTTTAGCTATGATTTATCCCTTAGTTTCATTCCTTATTTCATAATGTCACTTATCTATTATTCATTATTTGAACTTATGAAGTGCATGTATGAACTAAGAAGCTTATTTGTGGACCTTCAGGTTCTCATTTGCCGTGTCACACCTATGCCCTAGGTTTAATTCACGACAAACTTGGTATCAGAGAACTAGTTTATAAATGATCCTCAAATTTCAACACACCGAGTCGAGTAGAGTCTTATTTATGGTTATGAAATGCACTATAACTATGAAGAGGAGGCTATGAGGCATTTAGGAAATAATTCACTTCTTCATGGTCAAACATCGTGCGGTAGAGCTAAATGCCATAAGGTTTATTTCTAATTCCTATCTGTTATATTTCAAAATATGTCTCAGGCCCTTCATAATGGTGGATAAGATGGTAACCATCCCCCACTTGATGATCAACTTCTAAACAATGACATTTCTAATGTATAGATTTGCTATGCTCAATGGCTATTGTCCAAAGTTATAACTGCTTAACTAAACCAATAGGATGGTACCCTAGGATTACAAGTGATAATAAGGGTTGAGAAAGGCTAAGAGGGCCCGAGTTGATGATGCTTTATCTTCTATTGGTGTTTCAGCACTCAAATATAAAAAGAAAAGACCCCCTTTCGTCATTTGTCAAGAGTGTGGCAAGAAGCATCAAGAAAAGTATTTGGTTGGCACTAAGGGTTATTTCAAGTATGGTGATATTAGACAGAAGAATTGTCAATTAGCCTCCAAAGAAGGGAGAAAAAGGACTCGTATTGGTGATGGTGCATTTCAAGGCGCAAAAGGTGGTTGTTTTTTACAAGGTCACATGTTTCAAGGCTAAGGGTCCTCTAATACTCAAAATCAAAGGTTTGCCAATGGTAGGGTGCCCAACCACAAAGCTTATGGTGGAAATGGTGGACAAATTATTCCTAAGTGTGGAAAGTGTGGTAAAAATCATGGTGGTAGATGTTATAAGGATATATGCATGCTTGCTTCGGGTGTGGCAAAATGGGCCACAAGATTATGGATTGTCCAAATGTCTTGAACAAGAATAGAGATGGTCATCCTCAAGAACAAGGTGTCTATGGTGATCAAATGGCACAAGGTAGTCAACAAAGGGGTGCTCCATGTCACAACCGGTTCTATGCTTTTCAAGGGAGGTAAGGGGTGGATGAGGCATTTATCACTAGTAAGTTAAATGCTTATGATTATGATGCATATGCTTTACTAGATTCGAATGACACTTTATCTTTCATTACTTTATTTATTACTAATAGGCTTGACATGTATCCCAAATTGTTATGTGAATCGTATGAGGTGTCTACCTTTATTGGTGAATCTATTGTTGCCAAAAGAGTTTATAAGGGTTATCTCATATCAATATTACATAAAGTCTTACCTTGTGTTTGTTAAGCTCGACATAGTAGATTTTGATATTATTCTCGAGATAGATTGGTTACATGCAAATCATGCTTCCATTGATTATAGAACTGATAAAGTTAAGTTTCAATATCCTAAAGAACCCATTCTAGGATGGGAAGGTCATGATTTGGTTTTTAAGGGTAGGTTCTTCTTTTGTCTTAAGGCTCGAGCAATGATTTCTTAGGGTTGCATTTCTCATCTTGTAAAGGTTAGGGATGTTGAGTCTGAAGTCCCTCCTATTTAGTCGATTCCAGTGGTTAGTGAATTTCTTGATGTTTTTCCCAATGAGCTTCTCAGTAGTCCTCCCAAAAGGGAAATAGATTTTGGTATATACCTTATCCCCGATACACAACCCATTTCCTTTCCTCCTTATCATATGGCTCTGGCAGAATTAAAAGAGTTAAAGGATCAATTGAAGGATTTATTGAAAAAGGGTTTTATTAGGCCTGGTAAGCCACCTTGTGATGCACCTAATGTTATTTTTAATAAAGAAGGATGAATCACCTAGAATATTCATCGACTACCAACAACTCAACAAGGCCACCATAAAGAATAAATATGCTCTACCAATGATATATGACCTATTTGATCGATTGTAAGGGACTAGTCATTTTTCTAGAATTGATCTTCGGTTGGGGTACTATCAAATAAGAGTAAGAGAGGGTGATATTCCTAAAATGGCTTTTCGGAGTAGATATGAGCATTTTGAATTTCTGATAATGCTATTTGACCGAACTAATGTACCAACAATATTTATGAATCTTATGAATATGATTTTTAAACTCTACTTTGATATGTTGTTATATTTATTAATGATATATCAACTTACTCTCGGAGTAAGAAAGAGCATGTGAAACATTGAGGGTAATGTTGCAAACTTAAAGGGAGGAAAGGTTGTTCACAAGTTCGATAAATATGAGTTTTGAGTAAAAGAAGTTGCATTAATTAGGTATGTGGTATAAGGTATGGGAGTCAAAGTGAATCCTAAGAAAAAGAAATATTGATTGGCTAGGTTGGGAGTGAGGTTAGATGAGACTTAAAGATAGAGTATTGTGGTTCTAGATTGTTCTAACTCTTCTTTGATTGAAGAGGTCAAATTCAAGAAAGACCTTGACCGCTTTGTTTGAATTTAAGGCATTGCTGAAAAAGGGAAAGATAGAGGTTTTCTCCCAAGGGAGAGATGATGACCTTAGGCACCAAAGTAGATTCTGTTTACCAAATGTTGATGGGTTGAGAGACTTAATTTTAAAAGATTCACATAATTCATCTGATTCCATTCACCCAGTTCTACAAAGAGGTATAGGGATTTAAGACAAGTGTATTGGTGGGGTGGTATAAAAAGAGACATTGCAAAGTTTATAGTCGATACCACATTTTCCAACAAGTCAAATTCGAACATCAAAGGTCAGGTGCCCTAATACATAGAGATTCTTATCCGAAGTAGTGAAACAACCTTGATTGGATCTGAGTTGGTTATGGGTGCCATGGAAAATGTGAGGGTCATAAGAAAAGGATTAAAAATGGCTTAAAGTAGATAAATGTCTTATTTCAATGTGGGGATAAAGGATCTTGAGTTATGTGTTGGTGATTGGGTTTACTTGAAGGTATCACCCATAGAAGGTGTGATCCATTTTGGCAAGAAAGGAAAGTTGTGTCCCAGGTATGTAAGGCCGTACAAAATTATGAGAAGGGTTAGTAAGGTGGCATATGATATGGAGTTACCATTGAAAATGGATATGAGACCCGAGCTCCATGGTTCCATTAGAAGACGTGAGTGTCAAGGAGAATTTGATATACAAAGAGGTCCCAGTTGAGATATTGGATAGGCAAGTGAAAAGATTGAGGAACAAAGATGTAGCATTCGTTAAAGTTCTTTGAAGGAATTATCAAGTCGAAAGTGCTACTTGGGAAGTTGAAGTAGACATAAAGACGTGATGTTTTTATCTCTACCACTCTACTCAAGCCTAAGGTAATAAGTTAATCCTATCTATGGTGTCAAGACATGTACTTCAGTCTTTCTATGTCATATGACATGCATACATACCCATAATGACATGTTTTCATAATGTTTGATGCACAAGCTTGAGATTTCATAAAATGATGTTTAAGTTACATTGATGCATTTATGTTTGAGTAAAATTTTTCTTGTTACTCCTTTTAAGCGTGTTTCCATCATATTTGTGGACGAATGTTCCCATGGGGGAGATATTGTAATGCCTTAGATCTTAAGCTAAGACCAGAATAGTTCTTCATACACTTATAGGCTCAACTTGATGACTTCTAATATGGTGGGATCAATCTCTAAGTACCCAAAGTTGATTACATGTAGTTTGGGATCATAACGCATCTCTTACATCGAGCCAAGATCAAATGATTATAATCGTCTAAGTAATGGTATAAATTTGTATAAGGGTCAACTACCTACTAAATTATAAGTCTTTGAACTACCTACTAAATTATAAGTCTTTGAATTGGCTTTCCAATACATCTGTTTCATCTAATTCTAAGATCGGAGTAACAAATTATGATCATTTTATTGAAGTTTGTTTGGGCTATCAAAAAGGGCGACGGTCAGTCTGACCCCCGAATGCATTCAGCGTATCGTCAAATTGATCACCGAATCACTCTGAAAAGCTTCAGAATTACCAAAAAAGGCGTTTTGAATATCTCATTTGTTGGTACGCTGAAAGGTTTGGCAATGGGACCTTAGACTGTCAATTTCGTCGCCAGGACACTTTAAAGCATCATTTTTTTTCACTTTTGATGATACTTTTATTTTTTCAAAAGGAGTTTTCGACCTATGTAATCCAAATACACCTTTAAAAGCTTATTTTCATACCGAATTACCTTTTCCTTCACACATAATAAATTTCTCTCTCAAGGAAGAAGATCTAAATCCTCCATTGAAGAATAAGCTAAAATTTCTTTCAATTATTTCATCAAATTCAAGATTTTCTTCAACTTTCTTCTCTGTTTTGGTTTATGTTAGTTTTATTCTTAGTTTTCTTTCAACCAAGAAGTCCTCTTTGAAAGCTAAATTTTGAATTATGAATTTTCAATTTTTGATTTATAAGTTAATTGCATACTAACTAATATTTGCTTAGATTATGACTACTTATATATTTTTATGATTTTTTAGGAATATCTATCAAGGTTTTACATAATTTAATTCAAGCATTATGAATTTGCATGATTTAATCTAATCTACATTTTTAAGCTTGGAACTTTCTTATGGGTTCATATGATTGTGATCCTATATTGCTTAATTGATCATTTTGAACTTAATTATGATTCAATTACATGATTTTAAGGTTAGTTGACAAACACCAAATATGAACTAAATTAAGTTATGAATTTCATATATTGACCTTTATGGCATAAACTTGAGCACATAATTTTGAACATGGACAAGAAGTATAAGTTTGAATTGATATTGAGAGACTCAAGACCCACTCTGAATCATTCTAATTTTTGTTATAGAGCTATTCTTGAGCACAAATTGAATATGCATTGACAATCTATGACTCTCTGAATAAAGTTAAGTTTTGATTATTTTGAATATGAATTGTCCGTTTTCGTGAGATTTTGACTTAGCACTGTATGAGTTAGGAGTGGGGCTTGACCTAAGGGATATTATATAAGGCTTCTAATCTAATAACTATGTACCATCGTAGGATATTTTTATTATGTCTTTTAGGCCTTCAAACTAGTGGATCCATCTAGTATTTCCATTTTCGAAGTTTACCTTGTCAAGTAGGCTCACTTTTTTGGCTGGTGTAGAGTATAACATCAGTATTTTATATTATAACTCATATGATTTTGTTAGTTACGGTCTTATTCCCACACCTATTTGCTTATGTGCTTCCTTTGCATTATCATAGTGTTATTTTATGCTTTATTTTGAAATTGATTTAAGTTGTTAAAGCTTTAGCATCATGCATATCTGGTACATTTTCTTTGTCATTATATTTAATTATTGCATTTCATACCTGCATACTTAGTGCATTCCAAAGTACTAATTATATTTTGCCTATATGTTTATAATCATGCAGGGATAGGTGATCTACCTTTTTCTCCTCGTAGCTATATTGATCATGAAGACTTTGAGCTTTTGGTGAGTTCTCATCCACTGGGGACGGAAGCCACTTTACTTTTGAGATTTCAGATACATTATATATTTTTTTCTATGATTTTTTATTGAAAGGTCCAAACTTGTAATTTTGGCTCTGTTTATTGTCGTTTGTTTAGAGGTATGTTTGGACTACTACTCACTTTGATTATGTCTTAGACTATTAAATTGATCTTCCACTTTTAACTATGATTTATTCCTTAATCCCATTCCCCATTTCATATTATCACTCAGCTATTATTCATTATTTGAGCCTATGAAGTGCATGTATGAACTAAGAGGCTTGTTTGAGGACCTTCGGATTTTCATTCACGTGTCACACTAGGCCCTAGATTCGGATTATGATAGAACCATAGCTGGAAAATAACAATCAACTATTTACATTCAATGTCTATGAAGCCTCTATCAAATGTTTAAGATGCCAAGACAAGTCCCGAGCTACCTCAAATGAAATATTCAATTAATAAAGAAAATAAAACAACTCCTTCTGAAACAAGGAAAGCTTATCACGATTTGGAAAAAGTAAGCAGGACTTCAACGATGCACTGGCTAAAGGCCTCTATCAACTATATTTGCATCATCAAATGATGCAGGCTCCAATAGGCATTAGTATATTGAATATACTGGTATGTAAAATGACTGTGAAAACAAGTAAGGCAAAAATACAGATCAACCAAATTAGCTCAAATAGTCAACTCAATGATTAGTAACTCAACGCAATAGAGGACACAAGATTTTCATAGTAAAGTAGTGCTCCTAAAGAAATTCTAGCATGCAACTCAGTCAAATCAATTATGCACAATAAATGAGTTTCTCTAATACACAATCACCACATATGAGCTTGTGAAGATACAATATTTTCACTGTCATTTCCACAACTGTCTAATACTTTTGAAGGTAAAGGATGAACAAATCAATCTAGATCTACAATCAATGTCCATCTTTTTGAGAAATAAGAGGCATAGCCCCTATTTATGATGGCAACATATTTTATGGGTTTAAGTTATTACTTACTCATACTCATATTAATGCTCAATACTCCTCTTAAGACTCAGTATGCTCATATTAATCAACTCAATCGACTTTGTATATTAGCTCTAGTCGTACTCCAGTTAATCGCTCAGCAAATCGACAAAATCAAGACCATCACTCATACAACCTATCAAGACTCGTCAAATCATTCAATACTCCAACTCAAATGGTCATTTAAACTCCAATCAGTTATGCTCATCACATAAAGACACACCAGATGCTCATCATATAAAAATATGTAAGATGCTCAGTATGCTCTAATCATGCTGAATTTACTTTGTTCGAACATTCACAATCATAATATCAATTCAATCAAATTAATAAGCATTACATAGGAAATTGTAATTTAGGGTTCGTATTGTCAAGCATAAGTTTAATACTCCAATCTCATATGACCAGCATGTAATTTGTCCATTCATTCATAAATACACATAAAGACAAAAAACATATAAGTAACTCAAAAATTGGAATCATGGGATCTTACTACTCAATTTCCATGCACCAATTCGACTCATGTAGATGAAAGGGTGAATGGATGAACTCAATCTAGTGGTTTAGATAGCCTTACATACCTGTGATTACAAAGAATGGTTGACTTTTTGATGATCTTCAATCAGTACTTGGAACCCTGGCTTTTCTTCCCTCCTTGTTGTTCTCAAGAATTTGAAATATAAAATGAAGAATATTACCCCTAAGGTACTGATAAGGGATCCATAATAACCACAAACCATTGTAGGTTTTAATTAAAAATAAGGAAAAAGTATCACGACCCAAGCTTAGGGCCTAGGAGTTACAGTGGGAACCTGAAAGTCCCTAAACAACCTCATGGCATCCATACACACATCATTGGTTTGGAAAGTATAATTCAAATATTATAAAGTGATACTAGGGGGTAGGGATCATTGGACTAAAGCTATGGGATAAAGGGGGTGGGTATGGGACTCATTATCACCCAATTTTAGAAGGTAATTCTAACGGACGGGAATTTGAGACTAAAGCTATGGAGATAAGGAACATGGGACTTGCCACCACACACTCAACAACAACAAGTCTAAGAGGAGGGATTCATAGGGCTCAAGCTATTGGAGTATGAACTTAGGAATTTTATCATCTCATCATCTACAATATCAACATAGGACAGGACATAAGCATAGCCTCCATAAGCATCAACCACACAAGCTTCTACATAGAGTCATATGATATCCAACAAGGCCTCTAAGTCATAGATAGGATAGAGTCCAAGACATGTTCCGAGCTCACCGTCAAAGTAAAGACATAAGAAAATCATAAAATAGTATAGGTAGATAGAAGGTGGATCTTGTCCTCGGAACAAAGGTTCACCACAAGAAAACTCTCGCAAATCATATATAGACATGGAGAGGTAGAGGAGGAAAGTATCTGGTCCTTTCATGGTTAGATCATATAGATATAAGTTTACATTAGTACGTTTGAATGTACTAAGTATGCAGGCAGGCAATGCATATTAAACAGTAACCTCCATTTCAATATTAGATGACAAGAGCACATATACATATAGAAAGAAGTATATTGGAAAGACTTTCATAACAATATACCTTAAATCCATGTTTCATGAGTACCATAACACATAAAGGGGCACATATCATCATCATCCTTAAAGGGGAATAAACATGAACCTATTATACTGACCAGGAAAAAATAATTTTTTTTATGATACCTTGAAATTGTTAGTTGAATGAAATTATAATAGGTATAAATTGAGGTGGATTCTTTTATTTTATTGGACCAGTATCCATTCTTTATTCGTCGAAAGAGTAGTTTAAACCTATCTACACGTACTTATGAGAAAGGTATGCATTATATAAGGACCCCTGGGGATAGTACCCCATCTCTAATCTCATTCACTTTTTAAGTCATTATCTCATGGGAATACATATACATATGTATGTTTGAAATAGGAGCATAAGCCTCTTTGAAATTATAATCATGCATACTTAGGTTTAAAAGCCAAAATATACTTCATAATCATACATGCTTGGGCTCAAATTCCAAATCATACTTCATTTTATACTTTCATGCATAGGAATAACTCATTCATACTTATACATAGCGATTTAAACACACCTATGGGGATTGAAGCCATATCACAGACATTGTGTGATCATATTCTTGTTATAACCATAGTTGCCTTGAAATCATAGTCATCAGAATTGGGTATTAACCCACATCATAAATCTCATGAAAAAACTTGTTCATGTGAGTTATTCCATGAGGAGTGAAGGAATAGCACGAGTACTTGGAATTCATACTTAAAACATCATAATAAGATGAAATCATGCTTAATTCATAAAAAAAATCCCATAGATAGTCTACTAAAAGCATCGGCGACAATATTTGCCTTGGTAGGATGATATTGAACACTTATGTCATAATCTTTATGAAGCTCCAACCATATCCTTTACCTCAAATTGAGGTATCTTGGAGTGAGTATATATTTCAAGATCTTGTAATTGGTGAACACATCAACATGAACTCCATAAAGATAATATGGCCAAATCTTCAAAGCAAACACCATAGCCGCTAATTCAAGATCGTGAGTCGGATAATTTTGTTCATGCAACTTTGACTTTCTAGATGCATAAGCTAGCACCTTACCATGTTGCACAAGCACACAACCAAAATCAATCCGAGAAATATCACAATATATCACAAACCCAGCTAAGTCATTTGGTAGAGTCAAAACAGGAGCTGATGTAAGCCGATTCTTCAAATATTGAAAGCTCTTCTCATGCTCATCTGACCAAATGAACTTGAATTTCCTTTAAGTCATCTTAGTGGAGAAGTAAAAGATGAAAAAACCCTCAACAAATCTTCGATAATAACCAGCTGACCCAAGAAAACTCTGAATATCCATAGGAGTCAATGGTCTAGGCCAATTCTTCACCGCTCAGTCTTCTTTGTATCAACCTTAAATTCTATCATTGGACACCACATGATCAAGAAAGTCTACTTCACCCAACGAAACTCACTTTTACTGAACTTGGCAAACAATTGTTTATCCATCACTGTCTGAGGGACCAACCTCAAATGATCCATATGCTCTCGTTCACTCTGGGAATAAATTAGAATATTATCAATGAATACAACCACAAAAGTATCAAGGAATGGATTGAACACCTAATTCATGATATTTATAAATACTACAAGAGCATTTGTTAATCTAAAAGACATTACCACAAATTCAAAGTGCCGATACTTACTTTGAAAAGCAGTCTTGGGAATATCACACTCGTTTATCCTCCTCAACTGATTATAACCAGAACATAGATCAAGCTATGAGAAATAAGTAGCCCCTTGCAATTGGTCAAACAAGTCATCAATCCTCGACAATGGATACTTGTTCTTTATAGTCACCTTATTCAGTTGCCAATAATCAATACACATTCGAAGTAACCCATCTTTCTTTGTCACAAACAGCACAGGAGCACCCCATGATGATTTACTTCACCTAATAATTCCTTTCTCTAGCAAATCCTTTAGCTAATCTTTTAACTCTTTCATTTCAATCGATGCCATACAATAAGGAGGAACGAAAATAGGTTGAGAATCAGGAAAAAGATTTATGCCAAAATCTACTTCCTTTTTAGGAGGAATACTAGGAAAATCTTTAGGAAAGACATCTGAAAACTCATTAACCATAAGGACTGACTCAGGAGTAGTTGAGTCGGATTCCTCATCTCTTACCCTCAGTATATGGTAGATACACCCTATAGAGATCATCTTTCTGGCTTCAAGATATGAGATAAATCAAACTTTAAAAGCAGAGTCACTACCTTCCTACTCAAGAGTAGGCTCATTTGGAAACTAAAACTTGACCTTCAAAGTATTACAATCTATAGAGGCATAAGAAGCATCCAACTATTCCATCCCGAGAACAATATCAAAATCATACATCTCAAGTTCTAAAAGATCATATGGAAGGTCTTTATCCGAGATTGAAACATGACAACACTGGTAGACTCTATGGGTAATAATAAACTCATCCACGGGAATGTAGACTGGAAATGGATGTCTCAAAATTTCAGGACTTAAAACCAAAGTTAACAGCTAAGAGAGATGTCCCAAAAGATAAATTCGCATTCAAATCGAGCAAAGTATATGTATTAGAATCAAAGAATTTTAACATACCAGTTGTCACATCCAGATTCACTTCCAGCTCCTACCAAGTATGTAAAACATAGAGCCTGTTGTTTCAAGGAGCACCATGTTGTGGATTCTTTGGTTGGTCTTGACCGCCCGAAACCATTTGGTCTTTCTTCAGAGTTCTAAGACAATTAGCAAGTTTGTAGCCCCATCTCACCATACCTAAAGCAAGTGATGTGCTACCAAAATCCAATACTTTTTATACTTAAAACTCAAGATTTTGTGTGTTCTCAATGCGATATTTGTGGGTTTTATATATTTTTGTATTTAGATTTGTAAGATTATAGGTTGGCCATGATTTGGGAAAAATTGCAAAAGTTGATGATTTTTGCTGTTATACGAGACCATCTATGAGTCTTAGTCCAGTTCACAAGTCGTAGATAGGTGTTTCATGAGAAATTCGAGTGAGGGGCAAATTGCTAATGTTAAAGTCAACGAAAAATGCATACGAGTCGTGGAGAAATTTATGAGTCGTAGGCTACCTTTCGTTCCCTGAGGATCAAAGAAGTAGACTTACAAAAAATTCATCAGACAAAATCCCTTTTACGGGTAGTAAACCACTTTATGAGTTGTAAAGGGGTTTCATATAAGAGAACTCCAAAACTCATTATGAGACCCCGATTATGAGCCTAGAAGACACTATGAGTCGTAGAGTACTTTCATGAAGTTTGCCGACCAGTTTTTCTTATTTATTTAGGACTTATTTATATTTGCTATAAATAGGTCTTTTTAGGTTTTTTTAGAGAGAGACGTCACTTTTCAGTAGTTTTAGAGTTTTTACATAGCGAACTCAATACTTGGTTAGAAAATATTGCGAGAGAGTCTTTGAGAACACTTGTGCTTCAATTCAATCTTGAAGCTTGTGATTCCCATTGACTTTGTATTTGTTTGATATGTGTAAGTGTTTAATTATGTCTTCTCAATTCATAATTTCTTTATCTACACATAGCATGAGTATCTAAATCTTCAACTAGGGTTGTGGGAACTATGAAG
Source organism: Solanum ossicruentum (assembly GCA_025774065.1). NCBI lineage: Eukaryota > Viridiplantae > Streptophyta > Magnoliopsida > Solanales > Solanaceae > Solanum > Solanum ossicruentum. The sequence continues at coordinate 13,323 of JAOTQR010050278.1, forward strand.
AACAAACAAAGTAAAATCAGATAATTTACAACTCTTGGAAGGTGTATATGCATGTATTAATTAACTCTCTTTATTTTTCATACTTTTTAGTGGTGACCAACATTAGTACTACTGATTGGACCAAGTAGTAATGAATATGAAAAGAGATTAATTAACATGATTCGATTGATGTGCTCTTGTCTAATCAGCCGAACTAAACCAATAGGAGGTTGTATTGGGACTAATAGTTAATAGTTATTAATGCATACTATGGAGTAGACCAAGTTGCATAGTGAAATATTCCTCTCACCTTTGACCAAAGGGCTTGGTGAATTTAAATTACTGTCCTGCATGGTATACACTAGAGAAGAATTAAGTAAGCCAGTGATATTAAGTTGGGGAATCATAGGGAACACAATACCCTAGTTGCTCTTTATTATTGATTTTCTTTTGTGATAGTTTAGTTTACTTTCTTATTGATTATTGCAAAACCCCCCTTTTGGAGAATTGAGTCGGTTAACTACTCAGGTCGCATATTGGTGAATTTGCCTTGAGTCTAGTATTCTCTGTGGGTTTGACTCTAACCTTGGTTAGGTTTTATTTCTTGACAGCAACCCTTTATCCTCTAACAATGAGGTGTAACTTGGGAAACATCAAGATTTTGGCGTTGTTGCCAGGGAATACGGCTAGACTTAGTTAGATTAACTAGTAATTCAAGTGTTAACTCTTAGTTCCCTTTATTTTACTTTTTGTTTTTGTTCTTTGCAGGGTGTTCGAAGGTCTCATTAACCGAAGAAGACCCTGGCCAGTCCACGTGGCCTTCCTGACAAACGTCAAGACAATCCCTTAACTTTATTTGATCTACAGATCTACTGAACTATAAGAACAATGACCCAAGAAAATGCCAACAATGCAGCCAATATAGCCTTGAACTGAGATAATAATGATAAGGATAGGAATGAAAACCCACCTCTTTTGGAGGATATTCCACAGCCTTAGGAGTTCAACGCCAATGCTTACTAGTGGAATCAGGATAGGCTGAACCCCATGGCTATGGATATGACTTGAGCTATTGTGTTTGCACCACTACCAGTAGACAAAAAGTTCATAGTCTCTAGTAGGTTACTTTAGATGTTGTAGAACCATGGTGTGCGGGCTTACCATCTGAGTATCCACAGAGTCACTTGCACAATGTGGCATGTATTTGGAAGAATGTGATGGGGACACAAAATTTGTCTATGGATGTTGCGGGACTTTGTGTCTTCCCATTGTCTCTCTGTCATGACCCAACCCAGGGGCCGTGACTAGTGCCGGTTGGGCACCCAGACATACATTGACTCCGAAGGCTAAGTTAACTCCC